>VZTR01033290.1:0-85427 GCA_013400775.1 Chaetops frenatus | reverse complement strand
AAATCCTCAGAGTTTCACTGTATATATGTTTTCTATGTAACTTTGACTAACATTAGAAGTTGTGAAAGCTCAAAGTCTTCCGAAGTTTCAGCCTAGAAAATGGCGTAAAACTAGCAAAATCTAAAATAAATTTCAAGACGTGACAGATTTGCCAAAATCTGGAATTCAAAACAGTGTATCAGTTATGTCTCTCTGTGGTAATGACCATGGCCAAAACGAACCTGCCTGATTTAACTTTTTCACTGAGGCCTCCTAGTGTCCGAATTTCCCTGACAGCCCCATTTCTTCTTCCCCCAAGTGTAAAGGGGACATCTGTACTGAGAAGACCAAAAAGGATCACAGCTTACACACTTAACTGAGATGCCTAAAGGAGTGGGAGGTTAAATCAGATCTAAATATAGTTTTATTACCATAATTACAAAAACAATTGCTCTCTATACAGAATAATGAAATGAGAAAATCGAATGACTAACTGCCTGAATTAAGTTGATAAATGCACTACAATATAGTAGGTAGAATGGATCCAGTGAGATAGCTGGTTGAAAATGAGTAATTGATAATCATTTTACACCAGTAGTTCTCACTTGCTACAGCCCATAAACCGTCTTTCTGTAATTTTTCCAAGTATATGACCTTTTTTTTTTTTTTTTAGACCAAGAAAATATCTTGGCTTGACAGAAATTCTGTTCATCCCTGATAAAAAGTAATTAAAAAGCTAAAGTACAGGGCAAGAAAAATTTATGTTCCAGGAAGCTCATCTCCATAGCTGGAGGAAGGAGGAGAGGGTATCAAGTTTATGTTTTCATTTTGAATCTGGTCCTCTTGGTCATTTCTTTACCATTTCCTGTTAATGTATCCAAAAAATCAGATTTATCTTCAGATCTGAAGAATACTCCAAACTGAGCTTATTAAACTACCTGATAAAAACTAGAAAAAAAGCAAGTATGTAAAGTATGTAAAAGTAACTACCTAGTATGAAGAGCTCCAGATTCAGACAACTTAACTTAAATGTCTATGATTTAAGTGTCTACTTATATATATGTCTGAATTTTGAGCTGAATCAATCTTTTGTCTTGGGACTGAAGTAACCTTGTATTCCTAAAAAAAAAAAGGAGGCAGCTTTAATCACTTACATTAGGTGAGATGAATTCTGCCTTAGCAGTGCCAGTCTTTCTCTATGGACTAAGGGGAGGAAAGAATAATAAATCTATATTTTGTCAGAGGTATCTCAACTGTACATTTTTTGTGAGACGACATACCCAGGTCAAATTCGTTGTGACAAGCAAGTGTCCAGACCCACTGACTAAGCAACCATGACTCATTTTGTAGTTTGTAATGGTTCACGGTAGCCACATGACACTTTTCCTTCACCATAAGATTTATATTATCCACTCTAAGCTTAACGTTTTTCACAAAAATTGACAGTTAAGAATCTGAAGCAGACAGTTGAACAGTTCCTACTTGACTCTCTCCAAAGTACCACTGATATGTCAGAGATCTGAATCCTGACCTCGCTGTACAGTTCTTTCAAAATACGTGAGCAAGCACAAATGTTTCCTCCAATGTGTATGCCAGTATAAAACAAAGTAGTAGTAAATTATTTGACTTTTAGTAGTTTCAACACACCTCTGATGACATAAACAATCAACATTTTCCCTTTCTTTGAGCTTTGCTGCCCAGAGAAGAGATACTTAGCATTACTCACAGTCACAAGAAATAGCAATCAGAAACTAAGTAGGATTCATATGGTGCAATGAAGAAGAAAACTGCACCCTGGGGTGTATCAGTAGAAATATTTTCACTCAGAAAAAGTTAAATAAAAGAAAGAGAGAAATGTAGTTTGTCATTAGGAATAAGGGTCCAAAATGGAATATGTAGAAAATGGTTGAATATGTTCCAGCTCTAAGAAGAGCTACAAAAATAAAGCCTGGAACACAGTAAGAAAATGCTGTGGTTCTCAGTCTTGGTAGTTGGATGTCCTTGGCCAACAGCTGAGCATTCACCCAGTCACTCACAGAAAGAGAATTGGAAGGAAAGCTGAAAATTTGTGGGTGAAGATCAAAACTGTTTCATAGGTGAAGCAAAGCTTTATGTGAAGCAATGCAAAAAAGGGTATTCATTCCCTACTTCCCACCTGTAGGAAGATGGTTAGTCATTTCCAGGAAAGCCAACACTCAGCATACATAGGGGTTACTTGTGAAGAACAAAGCCATATCCGTGAATGTTCTCTTTCTTCTCATTTCCTTGAGCTTTTATTGCTCAGTGTTACATTATGTGGACTGGAATATCCTTCTGGTCAGTTGGGGTCAGATATCCCAGCTGTGTCCAATCCCAGCCCTCTTGCTCACCCCAGCCCCCTCACTGGGGAGGCAGCAGGAGAAACTGAGACAGCCCAAATGCCATGGCACTGTTCAACAATAGCCAAAACACTGCTGTGTTATTTGAGACTGTTTCAGTCTCAAATCCAAAACCCATCACCATATGGGCCAATTTGAGGAACATTAATTTCATCCCAGCCAGACACAATAATATATTATCTGAGAAATAAGGAAAGAAAGAATAAGGAAAGAAAATAGTAATTTAAGTTGAAGAATGATGGCACAATATTTCTTTCTGGAACTTAAAGAAAGACTTTGCAAAACTGGAGCAGTTAGATTCTGGAATTCCTCTTCATTCAAATAGGGAGGACAGAATTAATGCTTTTAAGGTACAGCCTCGTAATTTTAGGAAAAGCTTTATGTCATATGAGTCTTGCAATACCAATTCTCAGTGACCCACATCTCTTCCAGTCCATTGTTGTTTGGAGAAGTTTTTAAGAAATATATTTACATCAAAAAGCCTGCTTTTCTTCCCATTTCTCTTCGAGAATGATAAACAAACAGTAAATCTGAAGCACAGTCTGCAGGTAATTTGGAATTAACTAAGGTACTTTATATCTATTTTCTCAGACACTGGTAACTGTTTAGCTGAGGTAGCACAGATAGGAACAGCCTGGGAAAAGCCACCCATCAAGAAAAGTAAAATATTCTGTCAGCATGTGCTGGGCTCCCTGCTGCTGCAGGCTGCCAATAATTTAAAATATTTCAAGTGTATCTGCAATGACTGCAGGTCAGATATCACCTAAAGGCAAAAGAGCAAAGGAACTTCTTTCCCAACCAGTGTGTGACCAAAGCCCACTTCCAGGCAGCTGAGGATAAGAAGCATGCAGCAAGGGGCTCCTTGAGATAGCACACCTCCTCACTGATCCCCAAAGTGGGGATGTAAACTAGCTCCTGAATCTTCTGAAATGTCCAATTTGTTTCCAGTCATTCTAGACAACTTTGTTCTGTGCACTCAATCTATTTACAGTAGTTTGAATAGGCTAAAGCAATTTAGAGTCTCTGTGGAAGATGGAAATTCCTATTCTTCACTGCAGAGAGAAACACTTCTGAACTATTCCCTAAGCTCTCTCACAGCCTTCTCACTTCTCCCTATTTTTTCAATGGGAGGTAGTGGAGCACATCATTTATAAGTTGTTCAAATGGGTATCACAATGTTTTTAAGAGGAGATTTGGAGGAAGAGAAATCATTAGGGCTGTGTCGTGAGTGAAACCTGACAGCCAGACTGAACTAACTCCACACATGGAAGAAAGTTTTTTTCCATATTTGTCATGCTTTTATATTTTTAGAAAGCAAAATTTAAAAGTAAAACTTCACAAAGTAAAAGAGGTTATATAGCTCTTCATCCTCTTGTTTTTGAGAGCTGAATTAAAGCAAGGTGGGAATTTCCTATGAAGTCTGTCTTCTGTTGAAGGATTTCATTAACATGCTCAGATAAAGTTTACTCTGCTTTCTGAGAAAAGGGCATTGTAATACCAGGAGGAAATACATTATTACCATATTCACAAACAGAAAACAAGATTTTCAGTCTGATTGAAAATGAATACAACAGGCTTTTCCCTGGGATTCTCTTCTCGATGATAAGCACTTACAAAAAATATTTGGGAAAAAAAAGCTCTCTGGATTACTTTGAATTACTTTCCCCTAGCAGTTTCCCTGTATAAATACTTTTCCCCTCTAAGATGCTATATGTCTTCACAGCTTTGGAAAACCTTTGCTGAAATAATGTGAGATTCTGGAATTCATGCCCTGGCACTCTTCTAGAGATGTTGGTACTCCCTTTTCAGTGTACAAAGATTGGCCAAAGCTTCAGACAAAAGAATCCTTCTCTTTATTAAGAGTACCTTTAGCAGATATGCACTTTGATGTTGCTAGTTCTTCACAGTCTGCATGAGGATTACACTTTGAGAAGGGATAAATCAGTTTTTGTTGACAGCTGGAAGAACAAGGCTGAAAAACAAGTCACAAAGACATTTCTTAATTTTGGGTTTTCCCTGAATTCCCTTTACACTAGAACAGATAATTCCAGAAACCTGAATTTGTCAGGAGTGGAAAATGCTTATAGAAGTCTTTTCTTTGCACTGGGATGCATCAGTTTCAAGGGTTATAAATTTTACTCCAGAGGAAAGTTAAGATGTACCCACAAAAAAGGGAAAAAGCCTTCTATATATATAATGAAAAAATGCATTAGAAAGTTTTCTAAATGAAAAAAAAAAGGGGGGCGGGGAAATAAGGGATCATCTTAGAGAGGTATTTTCTAAGGTCACATATGTCATACAAAGAGGAAGAGTGTCATGCAGCACATTTGAGATCTCAGGTCTCTCAAGATACATGTAGAGGGATCAGTGTTGCAGAAGAACCTAAGATTCAGCATCATAGTGTAAGATTCCCAAAGCTTCTTGTTCCCCTGGAAATGCATGTGATAGATACTCCAGCCTCTATTACAGTAAAATAACATTTAAATTAATGTTAGCTTTGTTTCATGTAAACTTTCCCCTTCACATGTGTCATTTAGCTTTTTCAGCACTGATGTAGGACCCATCATTCACTGATTGAATTTGGGAACCTAGTTTTGAACCTATAAACTGGTGGTTTTTAAAGCTCTCTCAACATTTCAGTACACCAAAGACTCTATCAGAAAACTGACATTAGAAAAGTGAGGCATGAGAAGTTTCCCAGCACAAAAGTTCAAGAGTTAACACAGCTGTTGATGTGGAGTTTGATAAAAGAGTTTCATGCAGTAAGATGTAACCTTTAAGATTATTTTCAAGCACATGCAGTTAATAATTTAGTTTTTCTTTTGTTCTTGGACTCCTAAATGGGCAGTAATGCTCATTGGCAGTCAGCAACCAGCAGGTTGTATTCTCCTTTCTCTGGGTCTGCTCTGGCACAACCCATTTATTTCCAGGAACACTATAAAGACCTCCTGTCATATGCTCCTCTTCAAAAACATTTTAAAATTATTTTCAAAAACCAACATAGTATAATTTAGAGATGTTTTAATGGCTGAGCAGCCTTCAGATACACATTTGGGGTGGAGGAATGCAGACTGCCCGCTATGGAGCCAGGGATGAGGAGGCACCCTTTGTAGATTCCAGACCAGTAAAGACTAGCTCCCCTGAAGCCAGATATTTTATGTAATTGTCCTCAAGTTACCCCTGGCTAGACAACTATTCCCAGGAAAGAAACATCACTGCCTATAGCACTAAGTCTGGATCCCTTTGGTCTGTGGTAACAAGCAGTCTCCCATTAAATTCTCTGGCACTATTTGGCTGACAGGCTCCACAGACTTCTCCCAATGTGCAGGAAAGCACAAAGGAAACCTTTGAGCCCTTGCTGTTCTGGCTGGTCCCACTCTCTGCTGTTTCAATGTCCTAGAAACTGGACAATTAAGTTTTTTTACTCAAAAAAAGCCTTTCTTCCCCAGATATTATTTGATAAGATTTCCCAAAACCCAGCCTTGTTTCAAAAAGGAATTTATCATCAGCTGACCACAAGTAAGGAGGATGAGGGTACCTGAGATATACACAAGAATTAAACAGGTATGAGATGAAAGAGAGTCCATATCATGTCTGGCATAGCCAACAAGGCAGGTAGACCACAGCTGACTTTAGCAGAGCCCTTCAGGTGCCTCTGTCCCAGGCTCCCACTCCAGCAGTGTGTACCAGTTCAGGCAGGGCACTGGATCCATGCTGGACCTGTGCAGCAGTCCCACTCTGCATCTCAGCAATAATCCCTTGGGCCAGGAGCACTGCCAGGAAGCAGCACAGAGGCATGGAGAAAGAAAGCTCTGTGAGCTACAATGCAGTGCCCACCAAACTCTACCTCCTCTCCAAGTCAGCCGTGCCAGGCTTGGAGCCGCTCCATGGAGAGTGGTTTGGTTGACTCTGCACGGTGCAGGGAGGCCAAGTGATTTTACTTTAGGCTCTGTAAACTGGTCCTGGGCCAACTTGATCCTGCAAACTGTAAAGCCACCGTCCCATAGCACTCTATAGTAGCATACAATTCTTGCCAGAAAAGAGTTTTCTCTGCAAGGAAACAGCTTGGTGTCCCTGCATCTGCAGTTCAACTAACCCACAACTTGTAAACCACTCACAAATAGTTGAGAGTTGATAGAGTAGAATTAGTTTCATCCATGTAAATTCTCATTAATCTGCAATTTCTTAGCAGGAAACTGGGGGGAGGGAGGATAAAGGACATTTTACTGAAGTGAATCCAAGTGAGACATTAAGAAAGTCATTACATTAAATTGCAGGAATAATACATGAAGCAGGATGGTTTTGGAAATTAAACAAGCCTCTGCTCTTATAGGCTGTGGTATGAATTATATCTGGTCATTTTCTGTGTGGCTTCTTGGGTTGGAATAAATGGAAGAAACTTACTACAGGGACTGGAACAAAATGGATTCCTTATCACAACTGTCAAACCAAAAACAATCTGGCCAAATACTGCCACTCATTTAACAACAGAAGCTCTGAAAATAATTCTTGGATTTATTACTGAACAGCCTTCTCTGCTCAGCAGAGCTTCTTTACACAATCACTCACTTATGTAATTTCTGCATGTGTATGAATATAACCATTCACTCCTCAGTAGTCATATTTATTCTCAACAGTGTATTTAAGTGCTCTGCAATGCCTTCCATCTCAGAACAGGGAACACACATACTTTTCATGGGACCTACTGGCAATCCCTACTTGGTGTGGCATAACTAACCAACTGGTTTGTAAGAGGTGGTGGTTGGGCAACTGTTCTCAAAAACAGTCAATAAATGGCAGTGTAATTCCTCTTTCCATGGGAATATGGCACCAAAATTAAAACTATTATCTCATATGTCTCAAGCAACAGACCTCAAAGGGAGCACATGTTTACATGTAGGGATGTTTACATATAGAAAGGATTAACTGGAAAGGCAAAGCTGCTAATTATATACAAGAAAAAATGCTTAGATTTGCTGATCCTTTATGAGAAATGACTCAGTTGCTAAGAATATATCTGACATTTCATAGGACCTTGGTCTGTTTATTCAGCATAAAAGGCAACAAATGTGTTATTTATACTTTAAAGCATCCAAATGGCAGCACCTTTGTGCCCTAAACAAATTTTGGAGAAACTAAAGAAAACAAACATATTCCTCTTCTCATTTTTTCATGCTAGTTGAAAATGTCAGTCCTGAAAAGAAGTGATAAAGTTACAACATTCAACTGCACTAAATTCCTAGGTGGTATCCATTCTAACAACAAGCCAGTTTTTTCAACGGGGAGAGGAGTTGGACATATTCTTATGTCAAGGTGTTGTCCTGTGAAGATGCCAATGAAAAGGAAAAAAAAACCAAGTAGAGTTTTGCCAGTACATATGGTGTAACTTTGGAGAGCAGCCTTCAGAGTTTATTTTTGACGTGTCTGCAGGACAGATTACTTTTGTTAAAGTAAATCAAATCTCAAGAGATCCCCTAAAAATAAATTACTGATTTATGTTCCAATATTTCTATTCCCAATGAAGTCAATGATCAGACTTGTTCGTTGGCAGCAGATAATCTAAGCATATTTATGGAGAAAAAAAGTACATGAATTAGAAATGCTTTTAGAAATAGCTACAGAACTACAGATACCTGTCTTGATATCTTTGAAGGGATGAAACCTCCTGCTGTGGAATATTTGTGGGGCACTCATTTTCCTCTCTTTCCCAGAGGAAGTCTGCTGACACAGGGCTTGAGTGCTAATGAGTTCCTGCAATTCCCATAACTGATATAACAGATGCAAAACCCCATCCGAATCGAACATTTGGCTACAGGATGAGCAGGACGAAGCATCTGGGTTTTGGCAAGTGAAGCACTGCTCAGCATTTCAGTGCAGAGGGGAAAAAGCCACAGTTAAACTCCTGCCTAAGATACACTTTCATATTCAGCATTAATGTACAAAAGATGTGGTTATTTTAAAGCAATAATAAACAAGCAAAGCCATTTACCTTAAGAAATATCACTCAATGCAGCTGTGAAAATGCTCTTTCTCATGCATGCTGACACTAAAAGCAAAACCTTTGGATTTTGTGTACAAGACACCAACATGATGCAGCTTTGTGTTTAGACAACGCTGCTACTGACTGGGCATATTTCTGTGAAAACACACAAAATTACATGAAAGGTTAATAAGAAAAAGCCATTTTGACTCATCAGACAATTATTTTTCAGAAACAGTATGACAACCAGGAAAGGACCCTTTCTTAGCCTAGGAGTTTCTCTAGCAAATGTGTCATGACTTTCATATGAGATCTGGGAAATGTATCATTTATATATAGCTCTTAGCACTTTTTCACTCACTGGCAATACTGTTACTGATACCCTGGTGATCTGGAAGAACAGAACACCACGCAACCTTGATTTACTATAAATTCAGCTCTGATGAATTGCTTTACTACCATATGACACCTTACAACACAATCCTTGCCAGTGTGGAGTTTCATTTGATCAGAAAAGGAGCTTGAAAGGAGACATACTAAGGCAAGTGTCTTTTGCAGAGTTCTTTGGTTTACATTACAAGAAAGGATTTGAAAAATACATCTGTGGTTGCAGCCTTAATATTTGATTTATAAGAACTTCTACTGACTTCTTGAATAGTTTTGCTACATGTATATTGAGTTCAGTGGCTGCTACTTTTTTTCCAAATTCCTTTGGAGTTGTGAGTTCCTACTGCTTCAAACAGAAACCTGTATGATTCTCAGTTCAGACTGGATATTCATTTTGTCATTTACTATCCACTTGCTGGTGCTCCTGTGCAACACAGTATGCTTTAGTAATATTCACAGCACACACATTCCTGTGTAATGGGGGTCACTGGCTCTAGCAGAGACAGGACTGTTCTGCTCTGCCTAATCACCATAAAGCTGTAACCACTCAAGCTGCTTCCTATGAGCTGAAGGGAGAGGGGAAATGATGCACATGGACATATTTGGTGTCCTTATTTAACTCTTCTGAAGGGGGCAGTTACAAGGTTCACTTGTCTTAATGGGGGCCAAATCCTTTTGGTTCCATTTGTTTGCCAGTGATATTACCCAACCTAGAAAACCTGTGCCTAACTGCCCTAATTTTCCCTTCCAAATGTATAGTGGAAAGCAATGAACCATTCTACCACAGAGAATGAAGATATGACTGTATCTGTACCCACTAGCTTGGCTATAGCTTTGATGATACTGCAAAAATGTTTTCTGCAACTGAATTACATGTGTGTGTGTATATATATATATATATATATAAATTTTGCTTTTGCAGCAATATCCCAGCCCTATACTGACTATTTGGCATAATTGGGAATTACCCATAACATATATAGAAGAAAGTACATGTTTGCATGTCTCATTTCTTTATTTTTCCAGCAATAAAGACCTGTGACTGAGTACAGGTGGCAGTTCAAGGGCACGCAGTATTACAATGCAGAAGGAGGGAAATGAGAAATGAAATTTCATTAGTTAATTATTTCAGTCAGTGGTTTTATGTTTGCAGTGTCTGTAATTTCTTTGAGGCTGTTCCAGATATGCAGCTATACCACAATTCCTCATTCTTTCCTCTTCTTTCACTTGCAATGCATTCTTCTGTGCAATAAAGATCAAGTATACCTACAGTAGTCAGGGTGGTTTAAAACTGAGCTGGGGACATCAGAATGTATCTGCCTGAACTCTTAGCTATCACTAGCTGCTTGTTGTCAATTAGGCATAAGTGAGCACCCATAATACCCATTATTTTAGCAAAATTATCAAAAAAAGACTGTAGCAGCTCTTGTCCTCAGGTTTCTTTAAGGAAATATTTTGTCCTTTTTGTCTCTTTTTCCTCTAATGAGTATAACTGAAAAAGCTAATTATATTATCACATTGAATCAAACTAGGTAGCTTACAAAACTATGCCAGGGAAATATTAACAGATTGTTAGTGTTTTGAATAGATAGTGTACATACATGCTTCCTCACCTTTTTTCTCATGTTGAATGCTGCTTGCAAATGAAGGACTGCAGAGTATTGTTGGTAACAGAAGTCTTATCACTCTTTCTCCACATTTTGTAATCTTCGCAGATGCAGCAGACTTTTTACTGGAAACAGGTGTCCCAGACAGGCTCTTCAGAACTCAATTGGACTTGGCCCTTAAGCAACCTGAGCTACTTTTAAAGTAGTATCTATCCTCAGGGTTAGCCCTAATGACCTATAGATGCCCCTTCAACTCTAATTAATATCTAATTAATATACCAACATCCTAGTAATTAATGAATTAAGAAATTCCTTCTGGAGTGTTGGTTCAGTAAATCTCTCAGATTTGAGGAAAAGTCAGGCTATTCAGGATGTTTCTGAGACATCCTGTGGTTGGGTGTGTTTTGGTTTTGTGGTTTTGTTCAATGTGATCTGTGGGCTGTAAGTTTTAGTGCAATAAGGGTGAGATGCTGTTGAGGGAAACTTGAAAAACTCTCTATCTCTACCTGTTCCTTTGTGTAGTTCTTTCAGATTTGTAACCTGTGGCCTTTTCTACTCCTTGAACTTTGTTTAAGGAGAGGAATTAATCAAATTAAATGTGGATTACTACATATCTAAGCTGGACACATTAGGCTTATTTTTAATATTTATATTATAATATAGAACATCCTGGTAAAGATGGCTAAAATAAATCAAATGAATTGTGCTTTCAAAATGGTTGTTTCTCTCAAATGGCAGGAGAAACTGCCTAGATTAAGAGTTTAGCTGAGCTCTAAACATCTACATTACAGGTTCCTGAAGCTAGGTGAGACAGGTTCCATCTAAGATTCTGGGTAATGTTTAGAATCATGTGCCTTAAGAGAATATGTATTCTATGGACATTTCTAAGCCCTATTGCTTTGGTTTTTGTTACTGTCAGGGTGACTCATTTTCAGTTCAGGAAGTCTTTGATCAGAGGCCATAGCAAATCATGTCCAGGAGTAATTTTGCTAGAAAATTCTATTTTCCATTCCCTCCCCTGTTGCATGTTTTGGGGAAAGGTCTTGATTTAGAGGTACTGAAAACTGTGTGCACTACTGAAGAAAGGGTTATATGTTTGGGGGTGGGGAAGTAATTTTAAGGAAAAAGTATTCCACATTCTGCATTCCATGCTTCTGATGAAGTTTTCAACATGAATTTAGGAAAATATCTTATTTTGACCCACTTTATTGGGTACATCTGCTATGTGTTAGAAAAGTAAGATGTCCAGGTATGGATTGCCTCATCATCATACACATAGTCACAAGATTTCTTATGAGAATCTTAATGTGGTAGAGAAGGGCTTAGAGACAGGCTGTCTTCCAAAATGGTACTGTCTCTGGCTTGTCTTTGATCACACTCTCAGATACCTCCACTCTCTTTTCCACTATCAGGCTTAGCCAGTAGTTGTAATTTCTATACATGTGAATACAGTCAAACTCCTGAACACAGGCAAGCTGGGAGTGTAGCTCAAGGTCTTGCTGTCTTTTGGGGAGGTGGAAGTATAGTTAGTTCATATGGAGAGGGTTTTTCCTTCATTTTAGCTTTGCTCCCCTTTCAGATTTCACTACATTCCTCTTCTATTTCCTTGGTTTTTACATGCAACCAGGACTGGAGCTGTGCAAATTCACTGTAAAATCGAATAAATGAAAATTTCCTTGCTTCAAATTTCCTTATATTACTGAAAATTGAACCCACATAAATAAAAAAAAATGGGAAAAAAAGGATCTCCTTTCTCAGTAAGGATTTAGTTTGAAAATCAGTGTGACAGTATACAGAGGGAAAAATAAAACAAACTTACTCCTTTCACTCAGCTCAATACAAGAAAGAAAAATTTGTGTTATGCCTGTGTTCAGGACTGCAGAATGAAATAAAACAACTCTCTACCTTACTGGAAACTGAATCGACTGAGTGTTAGAAAGTTCTAATAGTCATCCCCCTTTCTTTCAGCTGCTCACCAATTTTATGTTTTTTACCAAGAAGCATATAAACAGAGGAAAAGAAATATTTCATTTAGAATTTTCAATGCTAGATAAATTTGCATTTACTTCACTTCTTAACTTTTTGTCTCACTTCAATTTTCTCTGTTGTGACAGTTGCAGCAGTAACATTAATGCATAATTAGATGGGTAGGAATGTGCTCAAAGTCAATAGCTTGTAATAGCTCCTTTGGAGCCATAGTAAAGTATCTCCTATAGCAAATACATGGTTATGGACTTGTTAAAACAGACATTAGTTATCCAGTAGTCCATTATGGCTCCTTGTAGTCTACCATTTGAGTAGCTCTATATTTAGAGTCATATTGATCAGTAATTAAGAGATAGCATGGTGGGAAAATAGAAATATATGATAAATAATCTTACAGAAATTATCTATAAAAATGGTAGAATCATCAGGAACAGGCAAATGTGTTTTGTACTATGTTAGTTTTCATATAGAAACCAATAAACTCAGTAAAATTATAACTGATACTGTGAGATTCCATTGTGTAGGCTACTTCATCCAGAATTAATTTTTAAAACAGATCTATCAAAACTAGGAAGGAGTCAGGCAGGTCACCACCATGTATGTAGTCTTCATCTCATGGTAAAAATTAACAGTAGTGAATGTAAGCACTAGTAAAAGGAATTCAGCCACTTTTAATTTTATTCATCTGAAGCTTTCCCATCTTTCATTAGTCTGTAATACCATACAGGTGAGTTTATCCAATTTTCTATTTTACAACTATTTTCGCTGAAATGCAATTATAATAATCAGCTAGTTACAAACGGTTAAGTCTCTGTTAGAATATGCCTAGAAAAGATATTCAGGCATGATAATCTTTTCAACTGTTCGAAGTACCACAGTAGTACTAATCCCTTAAGGTTTTCCCATGATACTCTGAATAATGGGACACAATTACATATAAACCCAAAAAGAACAGCTATTCCTTACTTGTTTTACATTTACCTCCACAAGGGGACTGCAATATTATTACTTGTGTTGTGTGTAATGGAATTGTTTAATTCACAGTAGCTCTTGCAAATGTAAAGGTCTGGTTGCGGTGGTTGTGCTAACTGAGCAATAGAGGGAGGTTCTGCTGTGAACCTATTCTTCTAGTTGTTCCAATCCCTGCATTACCTTAATTAGCAAATTTGTCTTTCAGTCTTTCCCACATGAGGCATGTTCAGTCAGGGTTGGGTCAGTAGGGAATTTAATAATTTATCAGCAAATTGGATTTTTTCACCAGGTGTCTTTGCTTCTTTGCTTTGGCTTTCTTCATCTTCTNTTTTTTGGTGATTGTGGTGATGGGGGGTATTTTTTACCCAGAAATTTTTAATGGTTTATAAATCTACAGGGTTTTTTTTCATGTGCAATTCTCTGATGCTGAGGTTGCTGATGGAATGATATTGAATAGAAATGCTGCATTTGTAAAGAGTATCAAAAGACAGGTACTGTCTGCCTCACTGGTAATTTGTAAGCAGGTAGTTCTGCTATAGTAAACTTTTTCCCATGTATACTTGGACTCTACTGGGAATATTACTTTACAGTAAACCTGCCAATAGCTGGATGTATAAATGCCTGATATTTATGGCTTAAGCAGAAAGGGTATCAGTGTGTGAGAATTCAATTCAACAAGGCTAATCTCAAATGCAATTAATGTTCACGTTCTTTATGTGCCCCTATGGTAGACTGTTTGCCCAAGGAATTTATTGGAAGTGATATGTGTAATTAAACTTCTTGAAACACTTGGGCAATGATATCATTTATGTGATAAGGCACTACTTTTGGAAAAGGGAAAGAGGAATAGTATGATTGTTATATACAATCAGTACTGCTTTATATTTAACACAGGGTAGGTGGGTTCATGGAGGCTGCATGACAGGTGTTGCTCAGAAAAGCCGATTTCCTCATGTTCTACCAAATGCTAAATAAAATTCAGCAATGTTTTGATCTTCTGTCCATTTTGATTTAGCTATATGTACTGTGTGAACAAAGCAAGTAAATTTGCTAAACTGCTTGTAGGAAAAAAAAAATGTGGCTTTCTGCATTTCATTGGGATTATAACTTTACTACTATGAAAGCAAATTTTCTGCCTACTTCGCAGCTATTCATTAACTTGTTAACCATAAAGTTGTAACCATAACATAACCAGTGCCAGGGGCAAGCATGGAGCAGGTCATCCTAAGTGCTGTCACATGGCACATGCAGGATAACCAGGGGATCAGGCCCAGCCAGCATGGGTCTGTGGAAGGCAGGTCCTGCTTGACCAACCTGATCACCTTCTGTGGCAAGGTGAGGCACAGAGTGGATGAAAGAAAAGCTGTAGGTATCATCTACCCAAACTTTGGTAAAGCCTTTGCCACAGTCTGGCACAGCATTCTCCTGGGGAAGCTGGCTGTTCATGGTTTGAATGGGTGCACTATGCCTGGGTTTAAAACTGCCTGGGTAGCTGGGCCCAGAGAGTGGTGAATGGAGTGACTTCAGTTAAAGAGAGATTATGTCTTGCTACAAAGCCATTCTCTATTCAATGTTAAAATGTGTGTGGTTGCAGAAATAAATACGAAATAATACGAAATAAATAGAAATTTTATTTTTATCGTTTTCTAGTGGGGTTTTTTTTTTATAAAGTGTTTTAAGAGCTCAGCACTACAAGTGAAATTTGTGAGGGCTGGCTAGGTGGGTAAAAATTTCCTTTGTTAACTGTATGTCTAAGGAATTCAGGAGATTTTTAATCCCCATAGCCTGAGTTTTGGCTCCCACTATTTGAAAATGACTCTTCACAGAAGAAAGAGAGGATAAAATTAGATATGTAGGTGGATTTCTGAAGGGAAATAGAGGAAAGAGGAATTTTGGTTAATTGTTTGCATGGATCTTATAGATTCTGAACTATTTCAGAATTTTTCTACAATGACCTACATTTATGAGGTGAGACATCTCTGGTGAGATGGCTAGGTAATTTTGCTCTGAGCCTATAACCCCTAATATAAATTCAATTCATATTTCAACACTATCTTTACAATTAAAATTTCTTCTGAATTCTCATAAAATAAAAAACTGAAAACACAAAATAACAACCAAAAACATTATTGATGAGATTCATGAGCAGAGTTCCAGTTTAGGCAGTGAATTCTGCAGTGACACCAGTGTGCCAGACATATCCTTTCAGCGAATGAAAGCATGAGATTTGTGATGTGTTAGTAATTTTTTTAATAGAAGCATTTAGATTAGATTCTTTAAATGCAGATAAAGATACAGTCCCAAAATATTAATTGTGAGAACCATAAAAAGCTTATTCTCCTGAATAAATCATTGTCCCCCATCTTGTGTGCATTTGTTTGTATCTCAATAAAAATGTTAAAGAATATAAAAATGTTAAATATTTGTAATAAAAAATTGCTGAATTTTTTCACATATATGTATGCATATGTATGAGGAAAAATACATATGGAGTATTTAATGCTTTTAAATCAGAGTAAGTAGTGCTTTTTCTAGGGTACTCTAAAGTGAGATTTTATCTTAAGCATGGGAGACCCTTCAAATGGCTAAAGGGATAAACAAACAATACCAAAGTACTGTTGAACATCCACTGTCTGTTCAAGTCTGTCCAGGCTTAGTTAGAGAAGAAGGTAGATGCTTCTTGAATAATATGAAAGCATTCTCTTCTTTTACCTATGTACTTTCACTGTTTCCATGATACAAAATACCATGGAGAGCTTACTTGTGTTTTAGAAATGCCGTATTTGTCCTGAAACTAAACACAGGTTACTATTGGCGGTTA
Source organism: Chaetops frenatus (assembly GCA_013400775.1). NCBI lineage: Eukaryota > Metazoa > Chordata > Aves > Passeriformes > Picathartidae > Chaetops > Chaetops frenatus. The sequence goes on along the minus strand of VZTR01033290.1, from coordinate 69,317 downwards.
TTTTTGTCTGTAGGGAAATAAGCATAGAGAAAATTTTCATCTTTGAGAAAGTCTCCTAATACTTGTTAAAAAAAAATAAGGAATGGGGATTAAAGAGACAATAACAAATGAGAATATGTGTGCTAATTGCATCCCAGCATGAGTCCATGCATCTTACCAGGTGTGAGTGTGCCAGTCTGAAGTCAATCTGCAGAGCTTCACTGACAGTAAGGTTATAAGGTATCCTTCTGTCTCATTAGTTAGACTGTCTGTTCCTCATGGGGAGATGATGGGTGATGAATTCAAATGAAAGATTTCAGACATCCAAATAGGGTCTGCTGAAATTACTTTGACAGCATTTGTTCTTAAGTATTACTTTAATCTGTGCAAAATCCTGAAATTTTTCAGAACATAACATTCAGTCAGCCAGATTTGCCATTCGTTCTTTTTCAAGGACCTAGATCATAGGTTGGATGTCTGCTAGGACCACCCTTGGACCTTCTTTGTTGCACTTCTAGCCCAAATGTGATTCAGAGATATTTAAGACTCCCAAACATTTCACAAATTCTCTTTGATTTATGCAAACATAGGACAGAGAAAAATTATCTTTCACTGACTTGATGAGGATTTTTCATTTAATACACGGTCTTAGGAAGGACAAGGATAATTACATTATCTTCTACTATGGTACTCTGGGAGAGCTGTTTCAAGTCACTTGTTCAATTTGTGTACTCACTGGAGTGGTGAAAGAGTGCTATATTACACAAAAGAGACAAATCTGAAAAGTTTTATTGTTCTTTCTTTTTTCCTTAAGTAAATACAGATACATCTCACTGCCCCTTAAAAATTCATGCAAAGACAGTATCACTTACTTAATGGAGACTTTTAATGAAGCTTAGCATTTGCTTCTGTGGTGAAATGTAGAAACATAATTATCCTGCCACTGTAGAGAGAGCATAACTCACCAAGCAAGAGAAATTCAGATATTACCCAGAAATAAGATCATCCATGGAAAGAAATGTATTGGTAAAATTATCCTAGTAAATATCATCAGAATGACAAGACACCCCATCATGGAGGCAGGAGGCAGGAATCTCATTTTCAAGAGAGTAACCTGATAATTTGGAGATAAGTCTGATTCAAGCCCTATGATTCAAGTGCTCCTGAACACAGTCCAACTGAGACCAGCATCGGAATATTGCACTTCGTGATGGCCTCTGCTTGGAGGGTGGAACATCACATACAAAACTAATGACTAGCTCTTCAAACTGGAATGAGAAACAGCTATTATGAGAATTAAATTATACTGCTGGATAAGCTAGAGGAACATAAGTTTATATTCTGACTTTTCTGTAGCTGAACGCTAAGAACAAGTAGATAAATGCTCAATTTAAGTAAATAAATATGGTAATGTGAGGCATTAGAATCTGAGGAACTTGGGCGGTAAATCATTCTCAGTTAATCATAATTGTGTCTGTTACCACTGAGCATCATTTAATGGTATTTTAATGTTTCATTTTATATGAATAATAAATAGGAATTTAAGATGCATATGCATATTGAAAAAATTATACTTTGAAAATTCATTGCCACTTTTTTTATTACACGGCAATTTTTGGAGTAGAATCTCTAAAGCAGAGCTAAATATTTAAATTTTTTTTAGCAGTATGAATATCAAAGGTGTTTATCATTGCTATTATTAGTCTAACTTCAGGAAATAGAAATAATTGCTACCTGTTTCCTCAATCAGTCAGTTCAAGGGCTGGAAGGTTGGTCACCTCGGCTGTGGCATGCATCCCCCTTGTTCCTTCTCCCCATGTAAGGAGGCTGAACCTCTTTTGTGTTTAATCATTGCTGTACTCTACAGTGCTCTCAGATCAGCTGAAACAACTAGGAATGTGTGCTGAGCAGTGACACCACTCCCTGGTGCTTAAATCAAGGGGTTTTCAGTCTAAATGGTCTAGCTGTTCTTACAGCTGTATTAGTCCCTAGGAGGGAGAGGGCACACAAGGTGTGGATGGATGAGTGGCACTGAAACATACACACATCAAAATCAGTTTGAAGAGAAGGCTCCTGTAACTGGAGAGAAAATCGTGTATTGCACACCTGCAGACTGAAAGATCACCTAAATTTACACGGAAGAGATGAGGCTTCATACTCTGTTTTTATCACAACCAGTTAATTTTGTGTTTTGCTCTTCTCCGGTGCAGTCTCAAGTTGGTGTTAGAGGTGAGGTAAGACGAACTCTGGAAAAGGAAATCTTAAGGTGTAACATAAAGCAGCATGTCACTTGCAAAACAATCTCTCAGCATCTCATTGAAGAGAATAGGACATTCATATGCCAAAAGAAGCTATTTATTCAAATTGATGGTTTCCTTGCTGTCACTGGGATTATTTAGAGCATTCAGGCTCACTGTCCCTAGATTTACATACCAGAGAGAATCAAATGTAGTTGTGTTTTTGTCACCTTTTCATGTTCAAGAATGACCTCAAAAAATGAGATTTGTGTTTTCCAATGTCACATGAGAGATCATCTGAAAATAAATCCTAAGCAACAGCCATATATTTCCTGAACAAGTCTGTCACCTCTCTCCTATGAATTCAGATAGCACTATCTTTTCAGAGCATAAACAGACAGTGCCAAGAGTTCTTCCATACAGGAGAAATTTTTTTGATAATATGCAGTTAAATAACACATCAACAGTATAAAATATGAAACCACACTGAGGGTATGATGTGTTTTATGAAACCTATAATTCAGCACACAGGCAGCAAAAAGCTTTAGCTATAAACTGCAGCTGCTCACACAAATTGGCCCTGAGGTCTATAATGCTNAAAAAAAAAAAAAAAATTACACTGTGTCTCAACACACTCTATTCTAAGGCAGATACTTGTTCAGAACACTGTCAGTTGTCAGTCAGCTTTTCATCTAAGCCAAAATATTAACTGATATTAAATACTCTGTAAGGCTTTGGCTTCCCCATCTTGAAAAAGCTTTAGTAAAACTAAATATGATACAGAACAGAGCAAAGAGAAATAGGAATTCTTCCATGCTAGGAATTACTCTGTGGACCAACACATTTCATCTTGGAATAGAAACATCTCCAGGGAGACACTGCAGAGACCTGTTAAACCCCATGAAGCAAGGGGAATGTGCACAGAGATATTATTTCATGTCTCTCATAGTACAAGAGGTAATAAATATCTGATTAAATCAACAGATAGCAGATTGCAAATCAGCAGAAGGAGCTGCTTGTCCACACGTGTCATGGCTGAGCCTCAGACCTTAGTGCCAGATGCTGGTGTGGTTCCCAGAGTTTACAGGAGTTTAGAAAAGAGGTTAAGCAGACACATTAAAGTAAAATCAGATAATGGCTTTGAAATAAAAAGATGCTCCTCAGTATGTGTCTGACCTGCTCTTCCATGCTTTCCTAGACGTCAGCTACTATTCACTGTCAGAGTTACATAAATCTTTGTCTGACCTGAGAGCGCCATTTACAGCTCCTAAAACTATCTTAAGCATCCACAAAACTTAAACCGCCTGCTTATGTATTTAGTGCTACATAAATCAGTGTAGCAATTATGCGTGTGTTGTATACAGTGAGAAAAAAATGTTTTGTATCAGGTTTCATTTGCGTGAAACATGGTTACTCTCTTCCATTATATCTCATCCCATTTTCTATTTCAATATTATTTCAATAGATGTGATTTCTTCCACTAATAATAGTGGGAGACAACAATGTAAATCCTTGTGTTCAGGTTCAGGATTGGCCCCCACATCCTATTCCTTTGAAGAATAATGTGGCATTACCAAACTGTGAAGTAAACCTATAAAATATTAATTATGGATTGATTTAGTCTGGCTTGAATTCAGCATTAATGGTTTCACTTAGTGTTACCTAGGTTTTCAAAATTATGTCAGAAGGAAAGTATAGGAAGTCACAAATAGAGCTGAGGAATGTGTTTTAACTCTTCACCTCTAGAAACCTGAGGTCAAAATCCCATTGTCACATACTGACATGACAGAAGTGTCAACCTGTGCACTTGGGAATGTTAGTGTGGAGCATAAAACTACTACACAACAAGGGTAGATGTGAAAAGCGAAGTCCACTGTGTGTCAAGAGTGCAGTGCACTGAGGAGAGCTCTTAAATTATCTATTTTATGAGTGATTCTCAAATGAGTCTGAAAACTGAGAGCTCCTCTAAGTGACAAAAGCAAAATAAAATACCAACTTCGTCAGCATCCTCTGTTGTTATACTGGAGAATTTCCAAAGCAATTAAGCAATACAGAACTTCATACACTTCTGTTTCTTGTTTCTTTGTGGTACTTTGTGCCATGAAATGGACATCCATGTTAGGCTTGCAACATGGTAGTTCCATTAGCAACTGTTGAAATAAATTAGATCCCCAAGTCCTGTTTTCTAGGTGTTTTTCTGAAGTACCTTCTGGAGAATAGATGTTCTCCCTTGTTCTCTCTAAGGACTCTCTTGGTGGTTTCAGTGGCACTCAGACACACTGGGCAGCTGCACAGCAGCTTCACCTCTTGGATCAGCCCTTCCACAAGTCCATCCCATACTACTGCAAACAGGTGGCTCAGCTCTTTTGTCACCCAGACTGGGGAACTGTGGCAATGTACCACATCTTTGATTTCCTCTCCATGTAAACCAGGGAATAGAAGGGGGTGTACAGACATGGGGTGCAATCCCAAAATTACAAAAGCAAGATCCAAAACCTGGGAAACATTTTGATTTCGTGCCAGGCATATTTTTCAATCATAAGAATTAGAAGTTTGTGGGTTTTTGAACAGTATGTATGTCTTTGGGAAGGAGCCAGGAGGCACAAGCATACATGACCACCATTTTCACAGGCACTAGGAATGAAGGACTAGTTATTTTTTCCTAATATTATGTAAGTTAAACAGGATTTTTGTTTGTTTACTTGTTTGTTTGTTTGTTTGTTTGTTTGGAGGGGGAGGTTGGGGTTTTTTTGTTTATTTGGCAATGTCTTTATACCCATGTAATGACCATATCCTGTTTGTCAGTATAAATTTAAGCACATTAGACTGGATTTAGGCTGAGAAGTGAGGAAAGACACTAAATAAACTGTTATAAATCTCACATTATGAAATTTGTATCTTCATTTTGCAAATCTTACTCTTTGTTATTTTAGTTCATTATGTCACTGTATATCTAAAACATTTGGGTTTCTAATATTGACAATATTTTTTTAACGTGGGTTTGTTGGGTTTTTTTGGTACAGAAATAAAATGCTCTAAAATACAGATCTGATTTACAGCCAGTGGAAAAAAGATTAGTACTTTTGTCCATTCTTCAGCTAAATTTCCCATATTTTCTTTAAAACCTTGCCATGGTCAAAAAGACCAGCTTTATAAAACAGTTAAAGCATTTGCATAAAGGGAAAACTTGATGAGGAGTTTGTGGAAGGAAGTTATCTCAGGTGTTCCTGTAGGAAAGCAAGCTCTGTAACAATGAAAAACATATCTGAGAACCCTATTAAAATCAAATTTGTTTTCTTCTCTTCTCCTATGTAACAGCTGCCTTCCAGTCAAATATGAAGAAGCCAATAATTGAGACAGGTAGCTTCAATAGTAGTAGTCTAAGACTTTAAAAATGTGTATGATTTAGTTGACAGTTTAAGAAATGGGGGAACAAGATTTAAAAAAAAAAATTAACAATTTTTCAAGTAGTAATGTACAAATAGTCTGCCTCAGTTTTATCATTAAAAAAGGAAATTTCAGAAAGCTTTTAAGTCCATGTCTAGAAAGAAATATATGAATGTGTTGTTATTATTATTTTAATATCTATGAGTTTACAGAGTTTGCCCTTCAACTGAAAATGTTGTTGGGTTTTTTTAAATCATAGAAAAAAATACTGTGGAAGGAAGTTATAGTAGTAATGCATTTTAAATATATTATATGCAATAAATTTTTTAAACTTAGTTTTGGATTTGTTTTTATTATGTACTTTCCATTAAAACAAAAAAAAGGACAGCTTAAAAGACATTTGGTAATTAAAAAGCTGTACTCAGTGTCATCATTTATGTTTGGTTTTGCTTATCTTGCTCTTATAAAATGCATACTGTTATGTTACTTAACATTTGTAGTGGAAGGATTTTTAAATAGCTTGTGATAATTAAACCACAAGATAAACAAAATATATTATTATATTATTTTAGCTAGTAGTTTGTCATCTCATAAAACAAGCAGGGACTGCAGGATAAAGAACATTCTGATTTAATTTTGAGGGTTTTTTTATATATTTTATGAGTTATCTTAGATTGTCTGGCATACAACACAGAATCACAAAATAAATAAAAATAGTACTGTATGGTTAATTGTGATCTATGGATAACAGTCCCTTTACTTTTATTGCACATGTATATTATCCAGAAATGAAACACCAGCTTTCTTGAAAACAACAGAAGTTTAGCTATTTGTTTCAGCAGAGGCAGATTTAATTCTGGAGGTATATCTGCAGCTGCAGCTGCTTTGCTTGTGATATAATGTACACAGGTTAGAGCACTCACCCCTGAAAATTGTTTTTCTGTTCTTGCTTTACTACTTGTCACAGTCAGAAGTGACTCCTACCAAATATCTCCTTAGAATTGTTTTCCTTGTTTTCACACCCTAGGAAATCCCATCCAAGCTATATTAACTACTCATTAGATCCATAACCAATGTTAATGATCTCTTTTCACACAGCCTGCCTGGAACTGTTGTAAGAACTTTCTACTTTTCCTCTCCAGCCATGCAGAACAGCCCTTTGCTTCACCTTCTTTTACCTTGTTTCTGATATTAGTTCAAAATTTGTCTCTTCTCCTGTGCTCTTGGTGTTATCCCATTGTGCTTCCTGTAATTTTGATACTTTATAGGAGATCACTTATTCCAAGGAAAGTGCCACTATTTACTATTGTAGATTCACTATTATTTTTTTCAGTAGAGTTGGCCTATCCTTGTCACAAACTGCTGGTTCTAACAAGAAGCACTTGCCAGCTTCTTTTCATTAAAAGAGAACTTAAAAGTAGTTTTCAAAGCAAAAGAGTCAAAACCATTCATATGCAAATATTTCAGTAGAAAAATGTGATTACATGTGTATAAAAATTACTATTTTTACTTATGAGTGAGTACACAGAGAGGGACTAGAGCCAAGCAATTCAAATAAGTCTGTACAGAAGAACTTCAAACAACATCATTTTAAAGACAGAAAAATATCTCTAGTACAGGCAGATTCCTTTGGATGGATAGACCAGATTTTTTTCAAATTAGTCACTTTTTTACAGAGAACTGACTACTCCATTCATCCTTCAAAAACCTCTTTCATAAGAAAATGTTTAGTCTAGACCTCAATTTAAATTATAACAGGAACCAGCAAAATTTCTCCCAATTTATTTTGTTGTATTCCAACTAAAATAAAATATGTTCCCAACCTAGGTGTTGTATATACACACAAACACGTCACTAATTCCCATCATATCGTCCAATATAAATCTGCATTTACAATTTCCGTCCTAGAAGTCAGTGCTGCAAGTCTCTAAATGCATTGTCATTGGCATTAAGATTAACAACAGGATTTCTTCCAGCACTGGTAGCCTCAGAGAGCTTGTAAAGCATTTTTTAATGACACAAAAATCCATATTTTGCAGAAAAATAGGACTGTTTTTAAAGGTTTTTATACACTTCCAGCTTATAAGAGTCTGACAACCACTAGTGCAATGCATTCAAATAACCAACATGAAATGAATCTGATTCAAAACATTGCAAACACTGCTTTTCTTTTTCCTCTTAAAAAGCAAATTTAAAGTGCCTGCAGGATATTTTTTCATTAGAAACACTTCAATTACAAAATAAAAAATGAATATAATAGCATATAACCACCTATTTTAAAGGTTAGAATTTAAAGTTAGTAAAACTGCTGCTGCTGAAGACTCCAAAAGACAAGTTGCAGCCAAATTTAAGTGTGGTCTCAGTTGTTTGATAGGTGTGTGGTCAGTACTGTTATAAATTCTTAAGAGCACATCTGAATTAAATTCTGAAATAGGCATCATATATATTTTCAAAATCCGAACTGAGTCTTGATACATATTGAACCAAGTGTTTTGGTAATGTACACTTGCTTTGCCAGCTCAATAAATAGCTCAGAAAACAAACACATAACATTAGTTCCTTCATTTTAGGAGAAGTTACAGTAGTAGGATCCCAAGCATTTTTCGCCATGAAGGGAGAAAAACAACTTCAGGACGAAAATCCCACAGAAGTTCAGAAACTTTTTCACTCAAAGTTTATAAGGATAAAAATTCGTTTATTCAGCTCCTAGTGCTATGGTCAAAGCAGTCCTTTGAAAAAAATGTTCCCATTTGTCTCTGTGCTGACATAGGGGTATGCTGAGAAGCTGTTTGTGGAAAATAACAATCATCCTTTCCCTGAATCAGTGCATGCTGTTGATGAACTTCTACATAGGCAGTTGATGAAAAATTCAAATTTAAGTAACATTTGAGTTGGCCATGGAAAAAATACTGACTTAATTATTACAGTCATGATTTCTTGTTATGTGCCCTATTTTAGACACCCCTGTCTCACAGGGAATTGTTCAAATTCTCTAGGTTTTTAGGGGAATGTCCAGCTGGTATTGTACAGAGAAAAGACAGACTAAATTACCTTCAGGGTAGCTCCTCAGATTAGAACCAACAGAGAGATACACTCACTGCTTATGAAGAAAAGAAACAGGTCTTTGATCATTTATTACGATTGATCATTTTTTATTGAAATGCCAGGAGCTTAAAAGTTGGCTTCCAAGCCCCCATCATTCTTCAACAGAAGTAAGATCAACAGATCTGCACTCCAAAGTTTCACTAACTTGAAAGACCTTTCAGTATGCAGAATAAAAGGTCACCATCTCTTGATGAACAGGCTGAGGAAGAGAAAGAGAGTGTCCCTTTCAGCTAGTATTTATTCTCTTTGATCATGTATAAACACCCTTTGGCTGCACATTTTTTTTCTTACTGCAAGGTTTCCCTGTTTAACTACCATTGTCATCCTAGAACAATAATTATGATTTAGGCTTCGTGTAGGTAACTCACTTCAGTACATGGAGGTAAATCCTACAGCTTTGAGTGCCTACTTTGATGTTAATAGAATTATTTTACGAGCATAAGTTAGGGAATAATATGATCCATTCTGTTTCATCTTCTGCCTTTTTAAGTGGATAGCAACTTTACCAGACCATCTGTTTTCCATAAAATATTTATATGTACATGAGAGAGAGGGAGAGAGAAGGAAGTAGGACACCACAGAAACAGATGAGTATTTGAGGACAGCTTTAAAAATGCAACATATGTAAAACTTTTGTGATAAAATATAAATATAAATTAAAATTAAGATGTGAAACCTTCTGAAAAGGGTTTTATTTTATGATCACCAATAAGTGCTGAAGGGTATTCTATTCCATGAGTTTTTTCTTTAGAAAGAAGAATCTCACTTGTAATATTGATCTGTTGTGCCCAAAAGAAATGTTAGTAGGCAAATTGACATATTAATTTTTTTGAAAATTATCATGTCTGCTCAAAATAATTAATTGATTAAAGGGAGTTCAAAAGCAAAGCTGCCACCACTCAGTCAGTAAGGAAGCTGAACTCTGTGTCATTGCAACTAGCACCCAAACTTCAGGTATTGACTTAGCTCCAGGCATAAACAGTTGTATTCCTGACCTAGACAGTGAAAAATGTGATTCTGAAAACATCCCAGGAGAAATCTTGCCAGACTGGGTTTAGACAGCCAGAGATCTCCTTCCAGGGGCCTCTGCTGACCCACCTCACCATTAACTGAAGATCAAATTCTGTATAGAACATTCATTCTACTTCAGCCAGAAGTGTGGACCAACAGAAGGAGATTTGCAAAGCAAACCAGTTGGTGCAGAGGACCTGACATTCACATTCAAAGCATACACATTTCAAAGCTGTGCCCTAGTCCTGAGCACCAATGTCCAGTGATGCTGGGAATGCAGTGAATGTGATCCTGAAGTACAACTTCCCATACCTCTGCCTCTCAAAGGCATCCAGTTTGTGTGTCCTGAGCCCGCCCTGCAAAGTGAACCAAAGCACCCTATATAAGGACAGGCAAGAAATGTACTCAAATAGAGTCATCTTGATCTGAACCAAAGGGGCAGAGTAAATGTACCCACTGAATTTGAACTGTTTCACTAGACAGATAAACTTTCTGTTCTAACTGGATGCCTAAGTTAGGATAGCATTTCATGTATGTATTTAAGACTAAAATTGTTGCAGTTTAATATTCAAATACTAAAAAGAGCTAAAGAGATTTAGCTTCTTTTTCTTTTTCCTAGAATATGATCTTATGTCTTTTTGTCATATACCTTTATTTCATTGTCGAAGTAAAGGTATTAAAATTGCATGTAGTAAGTATGATCAAACAAATTGCCTTCAGTCAGCAATGGAACAATTTCCATGCCCACTTTACAGCAACTGAAATGCATAACAAAGCTTGTTGCCACACATTTTAGAGCTTTGTTGTTGGGTACCTTGGATAAAGCCCTTACAGCCCTGACTATCTCTCTCCCCTGTATTTCAGTGTGGAGAAAATTTAACACTCTTCAAAGGACTACTGTGTGGGTTTATATATATATATATATATGTATGTATTTTAGAAATTATCTCCTACAATTTGCACCCATTTTGAAAAGCATCCTTGTACTATATTCCCTTACAAGCTTTCCATTTCTTCTAGTCAAAGCTGCTGCTTCTTGTATCCTTCTTCAAAACCAGTCATTCTAAAAACATGTCCAAGAAAGGCCAATTTTACTCTTATAAGATAACCATATGTGATGTTTTTCCTCATGGTGGGACAACAACAATAAAAGCAGAGGCTTCATCTCGTTCAAAGAGTTTCAGGAGGCAGCTGAATCTATAGCAGAAAAAATTAGTTTGCAACATTTTTTCTTTATTCTCTACCTAGTCTATGTTTAAGTAACAGATCATAGAGGCAAAGGGAGTTAAACTGAAGTTATTGGGAACCCAGTGTCTGCAGCTCTTCCACATAAACAGCTGATTCTTTAAAAAAAAAAAAAAAAAGAAAAGAAAAAGCAAACCATTTCTTTTAAGAGGAAACTAACCTGATGAAAGAAGGAGGGCACATGTCATTTTTCAAACTCGGGTTTCACTTGACAATTTGCATAACACATTAGCCTACTAGTAAAGAGGTCATTTAACAGAAAAAATCACAAAGGCAGATTAATTTCTGCTTGCCACTGCCTTGCTGAGCAGCCCATTCTCACAGAAGTCTCACTGCGCTTCTACCTAGGTAACTCAGCTCAAGTAGGCATAGCACTTGGTTTATCTGTACCATGTAGCATCAGTGCTAAATGATGACCACTAAAAGAAAGGGAAAATAGCCCCATGCAGTGACTTTTTAATACATGTGCTGATTTAGTCCCATTTTAAACCCACTTACTTCAGTGCCTAAGTTTAAGCAGGATAAATCAAAGCAGAAGAGAAAAACAGAGATGAGATGGGAGGAGGAAGAAGTATAGCAGGTTTGGACTCAGCAGGGGTGTGCAGTGAATGTCAGCCATCCTGGAATGGGGACTTGAGGGGCTGCTCCCAGCCTCTCCGTGGTGGGTGGTGGGTGATGGCCCCAGGGCTGCTCCGAGTTACAGCCTCACACAAAAAAGGGTCACTCCAGTGACTCCAGTCCCACTCCAGATGCAGGAAGCTGGACTTGAGCTGCTGGGGCTCGGCCATGCATAAAGAGCATGAGGAACACAGAAATTCCTGAGCACGTGCTGGGGAAGGGCTGGGGTCTCACTGTGCCTGGTGCTCAGGAGAGTCACTGGACTGCTTGCAGCCCCAGTGCATGTGGGAAGAGCAGTGAGGGAGAGGAGGGCGTGGAGAAATGTCCAACTTTATACACAATATTTCCTACTGCCAGGAGGGAGTCACTTGCTTTTCCAATCAGTGGATGTCAATAGTCAGAGGTACCTAATGCCCAGGGCTCCTGCCTTTTGGATGCCCCTCTGGGGCTTGGCTCCTAAGGTGATAGATCAAAGAGAAACACCCAGCAGCAGCTTTTACTGCTCTAAAATTCTAATTCTCATTTCATTGCTAAAGAAACCTACTTACTCTGTGCCTGCACCATCACAGCCTTGGAAGAAAATTGATATTTATATAACACTAGTGACTTTAAAGTGCAAATAGAATAAATCTCCTATTACCGATGAATCAGTTTGACATTTGTGCTGCTGACACAGTTTTTACTTTTGACTTGACAGAATCACAGAATCATTTAAGTTGGAAAATATCATTATCAAGTTCAACTCTTGCTTCCCATTGTACATGGATCAAAATTCCAGTTCCTGCTTGCATTGTCTTCTGCCTGCAGTTGGGAAAGTGTTGCAGAGTAAGCATTTAATTTATTTTGATCAAAGTCTGCACCTTATATCTTCAATCAAAGTGAAAGTACTTATCCAGATGCAGTGTTCAGTAATCAGTAGGGATAATGCACAAACAATCCATCAGTGCTTGAAGCCGTTCTCTATGAGCCCTTTCATGGCTCTAAATTGTTTTTCATAGGCAGAATTGATGCATTACATTTTGTCCCCAACGTTTCTAAAAAATAATGTTGTAATTTCTGGAATTATTCCAATATACCAGTCCTTTATCTAGTTCTGAATCAAGGTTGTAGTTTATAGTTAGGGTTCTGATATTCTGCTATCACATAAAACAACCTCTGCCTCCCCTCTGCAGCCTTGGTGGGAGACAAATGCACACCTGTCTGTCCAAGGTTCTGCATGCACTTACACACAGCAGAACTCAGCCCTTACATTGCAGTGGGTTTTTACATGGAAAACCCACTGAAGGGGAAAAAATGCGGAACTCTACATTCCATAAACCTCTGGGAGCAGGAGAAGTTAGGTGAGGACTTCTTCTCCCTTTCCTGCCAGTATGGCTATTAATTAACATCCATAATGATTTAATGGCTTAATTTTTATACACACTTGGACATGGTCTCTTCAGAGCTATACATTGGGCAGGAGAGTGTTGTTCATCTTCCAACTGGACTGAATAACAGAAGGGCTGGCAAAAACAGCCTTTATGGCAAACACTAGTTTAGCCAGATGTTCCACATATAAGAAGATTGCCATATGACAAAAGGCTTAGAGAACTGGGTTTGCTCAGCCTGAGGAAAGAATGCTTAACATGTCACCATGTTCCAATATTTACAGGGTGGTCACAAACAAGATAGACTCTCTTTTTTAAAATGTTGCATGGAAAGGACACGGAATAATGGGTACAAATGTTTCCTGGGGAAATTTTGACTGAACACAAGATGACAGTTTTTCACAATAAGAACCATCATCCATAGGAATAATCTCTCCAGGGAAGTGGTGGATTTCCCAACCTTGGGCAATTCTAAGATTCGCCTGGATAGGATGCTGGGCCATCTGGTTTTGATTGTGCTAATGCTGAGAAAGGTTAGACCTGATGATCCTTGAGGTCCCTATCCGATGATTCTATGATTCCATCTCCATTTTAGAGCTTTAACAGGTTGGATGCTGATGTGCTTCATTCTGTGGGACTCTGCTTTATGTGTGCCGGGCTGGGTTCATATACACACAGTAACATGCACACATATGCACGTTTGCCAGAGTGCACATTAATCTCACATGGATAATTTGGCTCAGCCCTGGCGTGCAAGGCTACCTACATGGAGATCCTAATGCTACTGCAGCTTCTGCTCTGTTCTCAGGACCAGGCAACTCCCAGCTCTAATCATGGGGTTGACAAGATATGGCTTCTCCATTATGAGACAGGGAATATTCTGCCATCGAGCTGGAGAGATTTCCCACTGCCTCATCCTGTAATGTGTGGAACTAGAGCAGATAATTGCTCCATTTTGCAAATTATGGAGCTGAAACCATTAAATAATTTATCTCGTTATTTTCTGTAGTGTTTTCCCTTTTCTGTGGGTAGTAGTTGTAAATCATAATAATGTACAAGCCAAAAGCACATTTGCAAAATTCTTGAATTGTCCAGGGATGAAAACCCAGCTCTCTGCTCAGTTTCTTTGCTGGACTTATGTGCTGGTTGGTTTTAGGCAGCACAAATAATCAGACCGTGCAAGCACATAAATGTGCCAATAATATTTCAGGTGGATAAATCTGTCTTGTCCTGTCCTCCATCTATTATAAATTTACCAAAGGTATGAAATAACAAAGTTAATTCGATTTCCTTCATTAAATAAATCCAAGCCAAACTGTGAACAGCAACAAAAAGTCACAGACTTTTTGAGCCTGTATTTTTACAGAGCTGGAAGTTTCTGCAGAAATTCATAAATGTACTGTATGTTTTGAGTTTATTTGCCATAGCTTGGTACTAGCAACTAGCAAACAGATACTGGATTTTACAGCCAGATATTCATCTGTGTGTCTAAAGAGTTTATTTACTTGCATTTTAAATTCTGAAATTTGTATGCACATCTTGGCAGATGTATGTGTTTGTGCACAAAAGTATGTGGTTGTACACATATAAAGCACAGCCCTACAAAATACAGGTATATCTACATCCAAATGGGTAAAACTCTGATCTTCTTTATACAAACAAACAGCCAAATCCTCAGTGATCTAAATTATTAAAATAAGTGTCACCAAAGTCAATATAAAGAAGGAATTATTTTATCACCCTTCACTGCACATTTTAAGTAACAGATGAATTAGAGCGGGCTTTGCAATTATAATTCTTTGATCTTTTTCTTCAAAACAAATGATGACAGCTGAAGGAAGGATCTCATGACACGTGCCATTAATGGTGCATTAGGGACAGCATGAAACATGAAATAAGAAAAGCGTTAAAACAAAGGTGTTAAGTTTTTAAAACTATTACAAAACAGATGGATCATCACTTGGGGAAAGCCCTCTGTTCTGCAGTTTTGTGGTGAAGGTTTCATCAGCATTGGCTAGAGAGATGCCTTACTTAACAACTGCAAGGCAATTATCCCCAAAACACAGCCCTAATCCATGTTCTATGCAGTTGTCTGCAGTCTGCTGCATTTTCCAGTAGATCCCTGGTTCCTTTGCTAGCATTACTAACAAGAGTGAATTTCTGGGAGATGAAGCTGATATGTGGTTCTTTGGGTGGCCCTCCCTCCCTCTCTTGGGTGAACTTTTCTCCTGGTTTATCTGCAACAGAGAAAGATTTGCTATCCACATTCCTTGTGGTGCACTGTAGAGAGAGGCCTTTTATAGAAACCTTAAGGACTGGAAGACACCTGTCTTTTGTTATGAAAACAAACACTTTAACCCAGTAATTCAGCAGCCTTGGGTATGTGGCTTCTTATACTTCTCTACCATCTGGAAAAAAAGAAGTGTCTATTTATTCTCTTGCCTCAAACTGCTAAACTCTTGTTAAACAAGATGTCTTTCTGGTGACCTCATCCAATTTGCACATATTATCTGGTGGGAAATGGGATGTGAAGGAAATTGCTGCTAATTTTGAAACAAAATTAAATGCACTGTAAACCTTCTACTAATATCTAGGATTTTTTTCAATGTGTGACCAAAGAGCTAAAAATGCAATTGCCATCAGACACTTTTTTTCCCCTAAACTATGTGTGCACTCTGCTGCAGGAAACCAGTAGGAACAGACAAGGTGCTGTACCTTTCAGACTGGGCTGTCATTGTCTTACTCCCCATGCCATCAAGCAGTGGTTTGCATAAGGTGGGATTGGAGATATCCATACATGACGCTGGGTACTTTTGAGAGAAGGGAAAGAAATGCAAAGCACACAGAGACCCATGATTTTTTTATTAATGACTTATCTAAGAGTTCAGGGGGAATGTGAGAATGTGATTGGTATAAACTGGTGAGCTGAGTGTGAAACAATGAAGCAGAATGTGATCAAGGGTATTTTATCTGATTGTCAAGAACATGCAAAACACAGTGCAATCTCTTTGGTAAGCAAATCATGAAACTACTAATCAAGGAGTATGCCCTAATGGCAAAGGGATAAATAACTGCATAATGGCAGTATTTATCTAAGAAATTAGATTCTTTCAAACAGCATAAAGCACTACAAAGCAATCACATATCAGAAACCCTTAGATGTATCATAAGTGACAATAAAAATCCTCCTTTAACTGAACAAAAAAAATTCCAGAATAAATACGTCTTTAATGGCCTCTGTCTCCATGAGTAAATAATTGCTTTGTCCTTTAGTGTGGACAGGATTGAGATTCCTCCAGTTGTCCCCTATACTGCAGATTTGGTTTTTTTAACATCCAGAAGAAACCATCAATCTACTATCACAACCTGCTCACCATTTTCTCAAGCCAAAAAAGTTAGGGAGCTGGAATGAACACAAGCTAGTACATAACTCATTATGCCCTTTCTAATCAGCATTTATTGCTATACTTTCCTGCTTCTTCAGAAAAAATAAAGGACTAGAAAACTTTGACTCTTTAAACCAAGAAGGATTGATGGCCATCTTTTTGTTTTAGAAACAAATCATTTTTATGTCCGACATTCACTGAAAGACATACATCTGTCTTAATATATCACGATGTTATTTTACTGTTGATATTTTCTTTTTTAATTTGTTCTGTGGAGGCATTCAAAACTTCCTAAGTATTTTCAAAGCACACAGCAGAATAACAGAAGTCAGAAAATAGCAGATGAGCAGAAGGGCACAAGTGAGAAGGAGAAACAGGCTAGAACTTTGCTCTTGAAACTGTTTTCACAGTGCCCTGGTGCCATTCTGTCAGCCCTTTGCTGTGGCCTGTCTTTTGCAGCTGATTCATATTGCCATAACAGTTCTGGCTTTGGCTACTCTTTCCAGCACCATGGCAATCCTCTATATCTCAACGTCAGCAAAGCAGCCTCTCTCCAGTATGCTGTTTGCCACTGCTTTCCCATTTTTGGACTCGCTTGGAAGTTATCTTCCTCCATGCATACCGTCCAAGTCCTCTTTTTCACTACGCCATGTAAATATCCAGACTGTGTCACGCATCCAGGATAGCAGAAGGACAGGAGAAAGTGCCTGAGGAGACACATGAACATTTCTGTGTTCCTCGTTGTTCCTTCAGGCAGCTATCCAGAAGTATGCAGTCCTGTTGTGACTGCAGTCTTTTTTTGCTGCATTTCAAAGAGAAGCTTTTATAAACAGAAGAGAATTTTCAGTTCTACTGAACCATTTACACAAAAGGAAACCACAAGTATGAGTTAGAGACAATCTGGAATGCTTTTTTGTTTGTTTGTTTGGGGGTTTTTGTCGGGTTTTCATTTTGCTTTTTTTTTTTTTTAATTAGCCACTTAGTTCAAAGCAAATGTATTTCCAATGCTTCATTAGATATTCTAGCCTTCCCATAGGAATGAAGGAAGGAAAAGCTTTGTAGTAAGAGGTGTAATAGAGGTATGGAAATTTTTATTATTCTTTCCTTGACAGGCCGTTTTCTATTTTAAATTAGTGAGATTTGTTCTCATCAAACAAAAAAAAAGTCAGGACTGTCTTTTCATATATTGTGTTTTTTACATCTAAGTGATGCTTTAGTAAAAGTTTTCTGTCTCATTTCCATCAAGAAACTGTGGGCTTAGACGTGTGACAAGGCCAAACAAACTCATTTGAAATACAGACACAATAATTTGTTCATGAATGGAAACGCCTCAACAGCTATTTGTGTAAACTAACATTAAGAACAAAAATATTAACAGGAAAAAAAATAAACAAACAAAAAAAGTTAAGCAATAAAGTTAGGGCAAGGGGTAGGTTGAATTTACTGTCTGTTATATTTCCATAGAGAGAGAGACAAATGTTTGAAATAATCAAAGTAAATATTTCTGTTCCATTCTTTGAGTAAATATCACCAAAAGGGCAGGTTCATGCTAGTTCCATTCGTGCAACTCACATTTGAAACAGCAAGTTGTCTAACTTGCTTTTCCAAAAGAAAATATCATAGGATAATAGAATGGTTTGTTTTGGAAGGGACCTTAAAGACCACTTAGTTCCAGTGTCCCTGCCTACGGGAGGGACACCTTCCACTAAACCAGGGTGCTCAGGGCCCCATCCAACCTGGCCTTGAACACTTCCAGGGATGGGACATCCACAGCTTCTCTGGGCAACAGAGGCACAGGTTCCAGTGACTCGCTACCTTTGTTTCCTAATAGGAAAAATGTCTTCCTAATATCTATTCTAAACCAACTCTTGTTCAATTTTAAGCCATGACCCCTTGTCCTATCACAACGTCCCCTTGTGAAAATTTCCTCTCTAGCTTTCTTGCAGGCCCCTTTAGGTACTGGAAGGCTGCTCTAAGGTCAAACTGGAGCCTTTTCTTCTCCAAGACAAACCTCAATTTCATGGCTTTTATCTGGGCCAACTCCATCAGGTCCATGCCTTCCTTATGTTGGGAGCCCCAGAGCTGGATGCAGTACTCCAGGCTGGGTCTCAGAAGTGCAGAGACCCCACTGGAAGGTGGGATGTATTAATGACATCTTCCTACTTTAGGTGAAAAGGCGTTGCTAGGCTGATCTAAGTATTATAAAAGCCTTTTGTGTTTCCTTCTTGGTTGGTAGAGGAACGTGATACTACCAAGTTAATCATCATTATTTATCTTGTTGCCTGTTATCTCTCTGTATAGAGCAAGTGGGAAATGGTGAGGACAAAAACGCATCTTAAATTTTCCTTTAACTGAAGCGGAACACACTTTGAAGGGCTTTTTTAGTTACTGAATATCAGCAATGTTAAGTGTCTGTGAAAAGATTTCCCCACAGAGCAGATAGAATGCATTGTAAAGTGCAGCATGTATCAGTCCCAGATGATGTTGTTTTTCCTAATTTTTCCTTAAAAAATATGATAACTGTAAACAGGATTTTATGAAAGCAGTCATTTCTGTACCAACTTTTAGAATAGTGTTTGCTTTTCTTTCTTCCATCTTTCCACTTTTTTTTCTCCTCTGAAACCATGGAAAACAATTTGCTCCATACATATTGCCCTATTCCATTTGACAAACATTGATTTTTTTTTTTTTTACCCATATTTTGAATAGAGCCAAAACTGGCATGGCTTATTGTGTTTGATAGGAACAAAATAATCAACTTCATTACCACCTAGTCCTGTCATGCCAAAAGACGTTAATTTCTGCATAGCAATCTTCACAGATATCAGTGCAGAAATGGCAGTAGTAGTTGCTTATTTCCTTCCATGTACTCAGACAGCTAGAAAAAAATTGGTTTTTTTCTGAAAAACCTGAGAATAGGAATGAGCAGTCTTCTCCGAGACAAATTGTTGAAAAGATGCTTTGTCACTTTATCAGGCCTTGGGTCATGTCCTATTCCCAGCAGGTATAAGTATTAATAATAATTTTAATGTCTTCTTTAAAATGTATAGGGTTTAGAGGTTGCATATTTGGGTTTACACTATCACACTCAGAAAATCTGAAGTCAGTGTTATTTTTTACAGCAATAAATTGTGGGTACAACAGCATAGGACAGAGCCTAGCATTTCTTCCTTAATCTGCTGCTGCATCTGCATCCTTTTCTTGCTTGTGTCTGGAAGGAACAAAAAGAGAAGCAATGAAATCAGTGTTCGCATCCCAGGGCTATAGCTGGGTTAGCAATAGCAGAATTTGTTATTCTAGTAAGAAGAGGAGCTGGATTCACTGGATGCGCACAAAGATTAGGAATGTCATGCTGGTCTCCAGCACAGACCAGTGACACCAGAGGAGCTCAGCTGGATAAGGAGGGTGGGACAGAGCTGTGCAGAGGCACAAAGCTGCTGCTTTAGCCAGGCAGCTCCTAAAGAGGGGATGCACTATGAATAAGCTCACAGCAAACTTAACCCCTAAATAAACTGGGAGGATGGAACATCTCTCCAGATGTCTCCAGAGCAGACTGCATCTCCACATCTAGTGTTCAGGAAGGCAAGGAGAACTGTTCTTTTAAGTTCTTAGAACTGAAAGAACAGGTTAAGACTAAAAGTTACAGGAAATTGATCCCAAAACATCTCCATACCTCCCTAGATTTCCTAGTCCATTTTTATGACATTCAGCAGTCTTATGGGGAAATAGAATTAATTCATATTCATAAATCCCTGTTGGATGAAACTGGAACTGTTGGATGAATTTTTTGTTGTTGTTGTTGTTTTTTGTTTGGTTGGGGTTTTTTTGGGTTTTTTTTTTGTTTGTTTGTTTGTTTGTTTTTTTCTTTTGGGAAGTGTTCATTTTAGATAATCAAAAATTCTACAGGGAGAATTAATGCAATGGTTCCCCAGCCACTGGCCTGGAAGCCTCAGCAATATGCAGCCAGACAGCAATCTTTCTGTGGAAAATTTTCCATTTTTTACTTCTTCACCCTCTGTTAAAAGCATATTTCTTCCTGCTATGAAATTTGTAGCGGCAACAGACTTTTTATTTTCTGTAAAACACTGTTGTGTGCTATTATTATTTATGAAGATTACAGCATATCAGACAAGTTGCCACATGTGATGAACATTAACTTTTTATAGTACTTTGACCTTCTCTAGACTGGACAAATACTTTTACTTTTGATCTCCCAATCATTTAAAAGATCAGGAATAATTTGGAAGAATTAAGCAGCTCAGGTGCAGGATTTTTACAGCGTTGCCCCTGTCCTACTGATTAGCTCTGTTTCATCCCCATAATATAGTTAGTGCAGCTAGGCAAACATAGAGAAATTGCTCTTTCCTTTCAAGAGGAATGTCAAAACAATAAATAGATTAGTCATGCCAACAGCATTGATTTGTGACAGTCTTGATGTATGCAATCATTTGGGATTCAAACATTTGTCAGTGGGGGGAAAAAAACCACCGTTTTTATTTGCTGCATAGAGACTTGCTGGGAGAAAATGCTATTATGCATCTCAAAATTCTCTGCATAGTGGCAGGCTTTTAAATGCAATGAGATATCCGCAGTACATTTCCATATTAATCAATAAAATGAAAGGCAAAAATCAATTTTGTCTGTGCAACTGTGTGTGACACCTCCCTAAGAGCTGCTCCATTGGGATGGATTCATGCCAGCAAAAATGGTCATAGGTTGATTGTTTATTTATGGCAAGGAAAGGCATAAAGTCATCTTACTGACAAAGTAGCAGGAAAGATGTTACTCAAAGGATGTGTATTCGAAAACCAGGCTTTGGTACCTGGGAAGTATGTATTTCAGACCTTAATAGCAACTGTGGCTTCCCACATGAAACAAGCACAATGATTTTCTTTGATTCAGAGGAAATAAAGGTTGAATTTACCAAAGAAACTGGGGATCATCCAGTTATTCTCTGAAAAGATGACAACACTAAGGAATTTGCCATATATACTTGGAATTAACAAATTATCATTATTGTAACTTTAAGAAACTAGTAAAATGTGATCCTCTAGTTTCATATTCTACATCTCCTTTCCTGTATTGGAATAAGCACTGAACCTTAAGACAACCCCATGTCACCCACAATTTGTCTGGCCACTGTTGCATCCCCTGGTAATTGTTCTAATTCAGGATTGTAGAAGGTTAGATTATGGTTTATGTCAAATTTTAAAGCTTTCATTTATCATTTCTACAATGCACTATCCATAATGTTATTTCACTGTAGATACATTCATAACTCTAAATCTATTTTCTTTGGTGCTCTTTTCCTTCTTTAGTTATTCCAAATATTCTGCGTGAGGTTTTCTGATGATTGCTAAGCCAATGCTGAGGTAGCATGAACTGAAAAGCTTGGTTTTCAGTGGCAATGGTTATCTCAAAACCATTAATTGTCTAAAAGATATTGGGATTTTTTGTTGTTGTTGTTTTCTTTTACTCATTACTTGATTCCAGTTTATTGCTCAGTCATTCAGTATCATGAGGTCCTTCTAAGATTTTCTAGGTCAGTCTTCATATTTACTTCCCTGAACAGTAACACTAGTGTTCATTTCCACCTTGCTGTTTGCCCCCAATCCCGGTTTATGAAATATAACAACAGGAAAGTCTTGAGTTAGGGTCCTGTGGCATCTGTTAAAAATGTCTCTGGAGCAAAAGTTACCTCCAATATTTTCATCATCTAGGCGGGCATCCACTGGACCCTTTTAACCCGAAGAATGGCTAAAAATTCACTGATAATGCAGCACTAAAGATGCATTACATCTAGTGCTATATAGAAACTATGAAGCAGAAAAAATTATTCATAGAATAGAAAAAAAATAGAATTATTACAAATGTCCTTCCATAAAGCTGTAAACTTCCAAGAAGAATATCAGTCTGTTGGGTTTAAACAGGGTTTTTGCATAAGAAGACATTAAAGTCATAGATACCACCACACTTAGTAGTAGAAAGGTTATAAAAGGTGCAGAGAAACTTTTTATGAGAGATGTAGTGGCAGAACAAGGGGAAGTGGCTTCAAACTGAGAGAAAGTAGGTATAGATTAGGCATTAAGAAAAAATTCTTTACTATTAGGTGGTAAGGCACTGGAACAGGTTGCCCAAAAAAATGGCAGATACCCCATCCCTGGAAGTGTTCAAGGCCAGGCTGGATGGGGCTCTGAGCAACCTGGTCAAGTGAAAGATGTCTCTGCCCATAGCAGGAGGTTGAAACTTGATGCTTTTTAAGGTCCCTTCCAATCCAAGCCGTGCTATGATAAGATGAGAAGATAAGATCCTATGCTATGTGTAGATTAAAAGCTACTATAAGGTGAAGTTATTCTTGAAATAACTAAAAGCATTTTGAAACAAACTTCTTGTAAAAGTAAAACCTGTGTCAATTCCAGAAGAGATAATGGACAGATCATTAATTATGTGTTTAAAAAATGTACCATAAATTTTTTCAGGATTGGAAAAAGCTCTACTGCACAAAATTTAGATATATAAGTGGGGAAGAAAATAAAAAACTGTGTAGAAATTATATTCACTGTAAATTCTGAATGTGAGGAGACACTTGAAAAGTGTGTCAGGACTGACATGGAAAATATGAATTTTAAATCAGTTGTGATGAAGGAGATACGGAAATCAGATACATCAAGGGAATCAAGGAAGTTTCCTGAGTCAGATCTATGGAACAAAAAGGACCTCTGCAACACAGCATTAATGAGACCCAGCTCTAAAAGTTTAATTAGTTCTAGGCACCACAATACTAGAGAGCTCTTTTAAAGCAAATAAAGAAAAGATGAAAAGACCTGGTGAAATCACTTATGAAAACAGAATAGAGAATTAACATGGAAAGTATGACCAAGCACAAACTAGAAGATATTATAAATGTCTACATATATCTGAGAGATGTAAAAAACAAGAAATAATAGAACTGTTTAAAATTATATGAAGTAGATTATTAGAAATAGTTGAGTTAAATTAAACTGCAGAAAAAATACACCACATGGCTGAACAAATATTCTGATCGTGATGTACAGCAGACAATGAAATAGCTTTCATTTTAAAAGTCAGAAGAATGTAGCAAAGCTGTTTTAAATTTTTTTCTGCACAAATCTCTAGGGAATTTATACCATGGGTTGTAACTCTGCATGGCCACGAGAATAGCTGAAAAGATCTTTGAGGTTCTAATGTTTTTGACTGTATAAACATAATGCAAACTATATACCCAGAGGACTCTTTCTAAGGATACATTTAAATGTAATAGGAAATTTCAGACTATGATTTGTTCTTTTCAACCATTTCAGCCTATCTCATCAAGAAAGAGTCAGAAAGATGGACTTTTTGCAGTGTTTGAAACTCCAACTATCTTAAAAGAATTATGCACACTAGTCTATGTTAATATAAGCTTAAATTATCTATGGCAGGTAGCATACACACATTCATCAGTGGGGGTTCTTTTATTTACTAATGTTTCCTGTGACTGACAATGAGACCATTTAAACATCTCTTGGCATATGGAAAAAGCAACAAGAAAAAGACTTTAGAAATGTCTTATGTTTTATTAATTGATGTATGTCAAACATTCAGACACAATCAACATTTAGCAATAATATTAGCTAAAAGTCCAGTTCAGAAGAACTTCTTGCATTCAGTTACTCTAGGTAGTGGAAGAATAAGAAGAGTAGACCAAGATTACCATTTTGCCTAGTCTTTGCTATTTTCTTTTTGTATATATGAACAAAAATAAGACACGATCAAATAACAGTGTACTAAATTATTCAGAATTCCTCAAAGAAAGATGAAGAAGAAAAATCATTTTTATATTGCTATTTTCTTCAATACATGGAATAAAAATGTATGCTATGTGAAATACTCAAAAAAAAAAATACAGTGAAACTGCAGCTCACCCAACAAAACTCATTTTGTTTCTATCAGATGCAAAAAGATGACAATTGTGTGCCAATAACTTTTCATACATATATCGTAATTTCTTGAGCTGCTCACTAAGAGACAGTTGGATACAAACCAAACAGGAGTAATACAAAATTCTTATAGTTTATTCATACTGTTGACAATTCTTTTTCTCCTTTTTGTTTTGAAGGATGAGTAAGTGATACTGTCATGAACCAACATGGATACATAGCTGATCAGAAATATCAAAAACCACATTTAAATTCTTACATCTGTGCATTCTTACAATTGAAACATAGATAATAAAAAACTAGATCTGATTATCTACACTCATTTTTAAAGTTTGCCTTTTAATTAGTGGTAATTAACCTGGCAGGGACAATTCTGGATTCCAGTCCCTCCTGAAAGAACTTGTGACATAATTTCATTTACATCATCCTTCAGACATCAGCCCTTCAAG
Source organism: Chaetops frenatus (assembly GCA_013400775.1). Classification (NCBI taxonomy): domain Eukaryota; kingdom Metazoa; phylum Chordata; class Aves; order Passeriformes; family Picathartidae; genus Chaetops; species Chaetops frenatus. The sequence goes on along the minus strand of VZTR01033290.1, from coordinate 44,593 downwards.
CTTAAGCCAGAAAACTGAATTCACCTCTTCTTAACTATGTGCCTTAAATACACATCTTTTTGTCCAGAATAGCAAAGTATTCCATAGAAACAGCTTTAAAAGGAGAGCTATTGGGCACTTCAGAATAACAGAGGTGGTTAAGGTCTTTTTCCAACAGGTAAAATTTTGAGCCTGCTCACAGTAGGAAAAGAAATTGAAATGGAGTTTTCTGTATCTTTGTTGTACCGTGCAAAGTTAGACACCCTCAGGAGTGCATCCTTCTGCACTACTCCTCTGAAGAACTCCATGCTCAAGGGTGATGTGCAGAAATGATAAGCTCAGAAGGGAAAAGAGGGTGAATGGATCCCCGTCAGACTGGCCCTGTGGCAGTTCATTTGGGAGCTGCATGCAGACCCCTTTACTCACACATGCACACTCATCTTGGAACAACTCCCTTGAGCCATAACCTGGACCTGAAGACCATCCAGACTCTGCATCCAAACTAAACCAAGTGTCCAGCAGAAACCTCAGGTCTTTCTGCTGCTGGTCTCCTACTGACAGGATCATTGGCTTGAAGCTTGCTAGCAGCACATTACACACACACACACACAGAGAATACTCTGCACAACCATGATGTGATTCTCAACCAGAAAATGCTGAAGAATAGAGTTTAGTAAGGATATAGAGGAGACTGCAGTGATCAGGCAGCTGACAAGTTTGCCGACCAGCAGTTTTTCCAGATGGCCTCTTTCATATGCCCTCTTCCCCCTATTTTCCCATGGTTGTTCCTTAGCTCACCTTAATCCATCTTTCTTTGCCCTTGTTTTCTCCCATGTAAACAATCCACCCAAGACAGGTTTTCCCAATTGCTCCCTGTTTTGTTCAGCTGCCTATGCTGATAATTTTTACCTCCAGACAAATCTTACCCCACATCCAGCAGTTTCTCATGTTTTGCTCAGACAAGGACTGACCAGTTGTTTGCCTGCATTTCTCCAGAGAGAAGCTTAACTGGTTATTGTTAGCTGAATTTCCGAATAAAAATATTGAGATCCCCTTTGCACAAGTGCAACATGAATTTTAAGAAAAGTGACTTCTCCCATGGAACAAAAGAAAACAAAAAACAAAAACAGACAAAAAAGCCCACAAAACCAAAACCATCAAAAAATAAAATAAATCAGGATATATAAAATTATAATGTTATTATGCCAAAATATAAAGCTTACTGGACCTTAATGATACTCAGGGAGGAAATCTGTAATGTGTCAGTTTAGCCTCATCAGGATAGAACCATACACAGTTCTAATATGAATAATAATTTGAAAAAGGGACCATGGACCCTAAGGAAAACAGCAATCTTGGCATTACTTACTCTGATTTCCTGAGAAGAATTCTTATCACCTCCCTTAAATGTGAGGTAGAGGTTTACTTTCCTCTTCTTGAATTATTTTAGTAAATCATAATCTAGCAGTAAAAGTTTTGGCAGAGTATTACAGGGATGTATTTCCACTGATACTATATTTGTAAAAAGTCAATATGTTCCCATATTTCACTTTTCAATTTTTAGTTTTAATTTGTTTCATTAGTTTACCATCTAATGCTCTAAAGATTTTATTACCACTATTTATATTTAGTGTCATGATGGAATCACTGAGTTTTACCTACACAACCTAGTAAATACAATCCAGACTCCTGCCCCCCCCTTGCCCTTGGTCAGAAGGTTGGGAAGCTACCAAATGATCCCTGCTTTGCAGCCCAGCATATCCACAGTTATATCCTTTTCCAAAACAGTCATTGCCACTCTCAAGGTCATAGCCAATTGCAACAGGTTGCTCACTCTGTTTACAACTGTTTAATCTGCATCCATAGACTTGAAATCCTTTCAAGTTTTACAAACAAAAACATACCCTTACTTTCTTTCACCAGCAGCTTTGGGAACCATCACTTTGCAATTCTCCTTAAATAAGTGTAGGGCCACATACATGGAAGAAAAATAGAGAACTCCTAATAAGGAACTTAAGATAAGATCTTCCTCCTTTTTTTTCCCAAAACAGAATATACCTTACAATTTTGTGAAGGACCAGCAATTTAGTATTTTATCATTATTTGTTTCCATGAAGAAACAACATTTATAGACTTCATCCATAGATTCTTTTTTTTACGTCCCCCAGGGGAAGCTCTGCCATTGCTGGAATCTCACTGATAATTTTGAAGTAGAAGAGCACCAATGTGCATGAAAGGAAAAACTGATTTCACAGCCAAATTAACAAAGACCCTAAAAATGCCTTTCTTTATCAGCCTCCCGAATTTTCCCTATCAGACACTCCTTGCATTTTCTTGAGGATAGAAAGGGGGCAAGAAAAAGGAGGCACTGATTGTTCTTACAAACACTTTGTATTTCAGTCTAATTTGGGAGGGGTTTTCATTTGTCAGATGTCTCATAAGTCAGTGTCATTGTCCCTGCTCTTTTTATTTCAATCTGGAATTCTCTAGGGAGTTTTCTGGGAAACTGCCCTGAAAGAAATATAACACAAACAGGAACACATCACTTTTGGTATCAAAATAAGAAGAGGGTGGTTTGATGCATTTCCAAGGAAACAGAGGCAGATTCTTGTCTACTTGTACTGTTAGTCTATGTATTATTTTGCTTGGAGATGCCATGGGCTCATAAAGTATTTCCATATCTTGAAATTTGCACCTGGTCTTCTGAATTTTTTAAGTTATACCATAGAATCACTTAGTGTGATGACCAATTTTCTCCTGTGCTTTTCATTAAAATGGCACGTATAAAACCTCAAAAAAATACATCTGTGAAGTAAACCAAAAATTTCTCCAGTATCTCTTTCTTATATACTGCTTAAAATGAAACAATGTCCTTCTAAAAGCCACTGTCAAATACCTGTGGTATCTCTTTATATGGACAAGGGAATATGAATCAGTTCTAGAGAGCTGCTGTGCTCAGCTGGCAGAGACACATTGGGGTGCCTTGGGCTACACCCTAGGCCTTCAGTAGACTTGGGGGGGTTAGTGCCTCATGAAGGTCCCCACTCCTCTTTTCAGCATCCAGAAGAGGCCAAGAGCAGCAGCACTGATGGTGACCCTGGTGTGCCATATGCTCTGCACTTTCCCAGGACTGTTTGGCAAGCCTGTGTCCTCAAGTGAGCAATTAGTCACTTCTACTGTTTCCAAGTCCCTGACAAACCCATAGCACAAGAATGATTTACCTAAACTAAGTTCCTGATCCACTCAGCCCAGATGGCAGCTAGATGACATCTTTTTGCCAAATGCTCTAGTATATGGAGAGAGAAGACGTACTGAACCTAAGAAAGCAGATTTGGAAAAATACAAAAGAGGAAAAATAAAGAACATATGTAATCGAACAATACAGTCCAAGTATATTATCAACATAAAAAGCAGGTAGTCAATCAACCAGTTTTCAGATATTTTTTATAGCACAAACAATAAAGTTCCCAATAACTACTATTTGAGGTGATTGAGAAATTATTAAGCCCACTCAGATTCACACTGAACTAAACTAGGCTTTTGTCCAGTTCAAGGGTCTCTTCTTGAGAATTAGTATTTCAAGACTAAAGCATCTAGATTTTCTGAACTTCATTTTGAAATCTTTCCAGCTTCTCATTTAATACTCACAACATTTTCAGAAGAAAAAAAAAGAACTTGGGACAACAGTGTTGTGTTTTGCCAGGACAACTAAATCATAGAGATGGGGCGACTAGGAGGCGATGCAAAAGTCTTTATTTTATCAGTCTCATGATGGAAAAGTGAGACAACAAAGTGTTAAATCCACGCCATAGCACTAGAAGCCGAAGTTGCAAAAGTTACACTTCCTTAAATAAACTTTTTGACCAATTAGCATTTGACAAGTAGTTTGTTAGCATCTTTAAGAACCAATTACCATTTGCATTGTCCCACGTGGGCCTTATTACAATGTGACTTTCACAATTCATTTTCACAATGCTCTATAACCTTGTGCTAATTTTCTACATAAGATTATATTGCTATATTAGAAGATTTTCACTAACTTCGCCAAATGCTGAGTGCATGTTTTGTTTGTTAAGGCACTTATGTTTTAGCTTAAAAAACCTTTGTTTAAACTACAGACTCTTCTTTGTGTTTTGTATTTCTGCTGTTTCTGCTTTTGGCCCATGACCGATCTGTTCCCAAAGTTGAAGCTCAAACTTCAATTCCTGTTCAATGACATCTCTATCCCATAGTTTTCCCACATCTGCATGTTTCCTCTCAACGTTAGCATACAGATGAGCAGAATTATATGGATTTTCAATCTGACTCTAAGAATTCTCTACAAACCCACTCCTCACAGTGTTTGTTGATACACAATTACACAATTATAGATTTTAAGAGCTACAGTCTGGTGAGGACCATTACAACATTTTGACTGCCCTGTCATAAGTCTCAGATTATTACGTTTCATCTGATTTTCACTAAATTCAACCTAACAGCTTCCATTTCACTCAACTGCACAGGGTAGCTGGTATATATATATATTGTATCTGCTCATATGGAACTGTATAAGTGAATAGTTAAGTTTATTATTGTAATTAGAGTTAGGGTTTGCAAAAAAGAGAACTCAACCTAATGACCTGAGGAAATATTTTCCAGGAGAGCAACTCACTTTAAATACTGTACAGTGTTTCTTCCTAGAAATCAATGTTATGGATGAAAAATTCAGTCTTACTTTAAATCTGAGGCCTAACTCAAAAAATTAGTAGACTCAAGCTAGTTAAATACAGGAGTGAGTTTGTTCCCAAGGAGCCTGAACATTCACAATAATAAGACTACCTTGTTTTTCCAGGCTTCTCTCAGTCAATGGCTGTCAGGTATCTTCTGGATATATTTGATTTAGTTAGGCACAGATTGATGGTTAGAGAGAGGGTAGAAGGAAGAGCTCAGTCAGACAGAGGCTAAGAAAATAATTTTGGCATTCATAGAACTGGCACTTGTTCATCCTCTTTTGCTAGACTGAGCTTGTAGTACTCCTACCAGAAGGACACAAGAGTAACCCAGCAGCCTGGTCACTGCTTAGTCAGCCATGGCCCCAACACACCTGCTGAAACCGAAGTAAAAATGAGACCTCAAACATTAATTTTCCATTTGTGAAAGAACTCATCTGAACTGTGCAGTTGTCCAAGATTTCTAGTCTGAGCTGATCCCTAAAAATGAGCCTTAACTGGAAGCACAACTTGTGTCAGCCTCAGAAATAATGTTGCATGAGGAACCTGTTTTACTTCAGTCCTTCAAGCATCTCCTGTCACAGCATTTGATTCATTTCTCAGAGTTTTCCTCTTTAAATATGTTCCTGTATAGGCCTCCACCTTGGCATTAGTCCTATCCCATACTCTAACCCCAAAATGAAATTACAAACTGCTAATATAAAGATGTACCTGTCATCAATAAAGATGTAGATATTTCAAATTATATTTTTCCCTTAAGCCATTGCTTCCTAGGCATATCCTTAAGATCTAACTAAATAAAAGATAGCATGGCTCTAATGTCTAGTGTCACTATTGGCTCATAGCCTCTCACTGCTTCAGGGTAGCTCCTCTACAGATTTAAGTTATGAATAACTGCCTGGAGTGGTCCAGGATCAAAGTCAGAGAGGGAGATAGAAATTAAAGCATATGGGCAAGCAGGGGTTTACAGCTTGATTTTTTTCTCTTCTCTTATTTTCTTTTATTTTCTCTTATTTTCTTCCTTTACTTTATATTGAGCAATAGAATAAAACTATGGCCCATGTGATTGAAATAGAAACTTGACTCTAACCTTAACTTGAAGCCCAGCTCTTGAAACCACCATCAGACCTATATCATACTATATAAAAGAAAGAAGCTCAACATAACAAAAAGCTCCAAAATTCCTTTGGCAGCCAGGAATTACTCACATTCCTCAACCTTTGTCCGCTTCCTTAACAATGACATTAGATGTAGATATAGATAGATATAGATATAGATATAGATGTATGTATAAAGACTAAGCCTATGGATAGGCTTGAGATTCAGAAAATAGAAGCTGATGAACAAAAGGATATCCTTCTAAAGATACAAACACTCTAAGGCAGGGATAAGTTTTCAGTTTACATCTCCTTGAGACATTGATTTTGAAGTTAAAGGCACTTTGCTTGAGGAAAGGCTGTTCTTAAATTAAAAGTGTGTCTTTGTTCAGTTAAAGATGATGCATTTTTCTCTTCTGCCACATAGCTGAGATTTCATTTCAAGATTTAATTCAGAACTAGTGCCCCATGCCATCAGAAGCAGTGAGTAGACTCGAGCCACTCCCCATTCTCCCAAGAGATCTCCAGGAATTTCATATTTACTGAACTCTGCTTCAGCACAGCTCCTGAACACATACATGAATATGATTATCACTAGACTTGTCCAACCTTCTAGTTGCCAAAATAAAGTGGATTCATACAAGGAGTCACCTGACCTTAATTTGAAATGTAATCTACTCCTACCAAAAAAGACAAAATAAAATATCCCAAACTCCACCTTTTGACTGTTTTATGCAGTAACCCTAATCTTAACCCTAGGCCTGAAGTAAACTATCAAAATCAGCCACCAAGACCTGTGCCCTAACAATGCCTAGTACTGGTTGTGGCACCTAGGATTTAAGCTGATCACATTGCTCACAAAAAGCAGAAATGTTTTATACAAGTCATTCTGAACATGTGAGGAAGAAAATACTTCATAGGAGTCCACATGTGCAAATTCTCTTTGTGGTTTTGTTTGGTTTTTTTGCATGTGGAAAAACTGCTAAGTTGTTGCAGTAATCTGTACGTGTGTGCATGTGTATATGAAAACTGTTTGCGTGCATGAAAACTGTTTCCTCTATCAGAGGCAGTTCCCATTTTCACCATTCCCCACTGGAAAAGGTATAAACTAAAGAATTTTAAAATAATGTGCAGGCAAAATAACACCTCTGCTTGAAACCAATTTCCTATCATCTCACCATTTCTCACAGTTAGCAACAAGTGCTGTACACCTCACTCCAAATAACTGGCATTACACTCCTTCCAGCCTAAAATTACTGTGAAGTATTAGGTGTAAATTTGCAAAAGTGCTTAGGTGCTACATGCCAAGCAATTCCAGTTTCAGTGGGATTTTTAGGTATGCAATACAGCATATAAACAACATAATGCAGTCCTCAGGTGAGGCTGTGCATGGAAGTATGTGTCTCAGTGGCTGGAGGGAGACACCAGCCACTTCTTCCCTCCATGCACTTGTGCTTTCGTGGGGAAGGAGAGGATGTCCTTGCAGGCTGGAACGAACCTCTGTGACTTGCAGCCAAGCGTGGGGCTGACCAGCACTGCTGTCAGATCCCTGGGGAGCTCGATGCCTTCTCCACACAGCTGCTGTGGGTCTGGTGCTAACACCAGCAAAGCAGGCATGGGTCTATTTCAGAAGGAAGTCTGCCTGGTACTTTCTGGAGCTTAAGTCTGATTTATAAAGAAGAGATCATGTGAATATTTTTTTTTTTTTCAGCATATTAAAGTTACAAGTGTCATCTGCTTAAAGCTAATTAGTTGCTGAAAACTTTAAATCTAGCATAGGAGAAAAGGATCAAATCTGATGTTCAAAGGTATACTATAAATCCAGTGTATCATATGGCTATTGCTACATGAATTGTGATAAATTTGTGTCTGTGTATAGACAAATATATCTGATTTATGGCAAAACCTTTTTTACTGCCATGAATTTCTGTTCAGTTGCTTATTTTTTACTTGTTAATGAACATCAAAAGATTAAATTATTTTGGAGAGGGGCTCTAATGTAAAATCAGCAAGCTTTTTTTTGTTTTGATGCAAAACATAGAAAAAATATATGTTTCTGCATAGAACTTACAGCCATGTTTTGAAAATGTGGCAAGGCAAACATGGTTTATACCTATATACTATGGCAGAAATCCAATATTCATCTGCTGTTCATATTGCAAGAAAATGAGATCATTAAGGTCAGAAAGAACAGCTGCTTTAATTATAACACCCTGATATATCATATCAAAGTTCTCATCATCTCACACAAACTCTAAGAACATACCTCAGGGATTAATTTCTATCATCCTGTTTTTTCTTGGGAGATTACATAAGTACATTCCAAAGCACTGGCTGCTTCAAGAAGCTGTGTAAAATAATTTTACCCCAAGCTCAATAATGCTATGGCAACTAATATTAATCTAACTTTCAGAGACTTTATTCCTCTTTTTGTGGTGGGAGCAGTAGGGGAAGATATTTTTGACAGCTGGGAAGCTGCCCTGCAGGCTTCACAGTGCTGCTGCCACACATCCCCCCAGACTCCTGCTCAGGAGGGCTCAGTATCCACACCTACAGCTGGCAATGCTGGTCTGCCTGAGGACCCCAAAAGTATCCCTTCTTTAAGGGAATGGCTGCTTTGTGTTTTAACAGATGCTATGCTTCTGGTAGCGGAGAGATTAGAGGGACCATTCAACATTGAATCAGTCATGGATCCTATTGATGTCAAGATTTCTGAAGCCATCATGAACATGCAAGAAAACAGCATGCAGGTGTCAGCAAAGGTACTGTGTGAGTCGCGCCTTCGAATTCTGTTGTTGAATGTCACAAGAGGGGGGGAAGAACATCTCCACCAATTTTTCTGTCTAGACTTTTAGAAAGATTGTCCAGACCACAGAAATAACTTTTGCTTGTTCAACAGACTGCCTTGGAATTCTTCACCTAGTTAAACAAGCTCAAATTTTTCAAAAAGAAGTGGAAGGGAGAAAGATACTTATTTATTAAACTTCAAATTAATAGCTGTAAGAGATTTAAGGAAAATAAAGACTGCTGAAAATCAGCAATAACTCTGTAAGCAATATTCTGCAAGTACACCTGGTAACTTCCACCCATGTCTCATCTGTGATTCTCCATATTAACTTCCAAACACATTAGGTCAGAATGAAGCACAATGTGGTTGAGGTGAATGCACAAAATGTTCCATTTAACCTCCTTTAATAGCCACTCTAGGGAAATACTGCATTGGCCAGTCTCTGATTACCAGACCTCAGTTTGATAGAGTTTTGTCTGGATTCTGACACAAAGATAAACAGAGCTAATGATACAGGCTTCCTCCTTCCCATTTTAATGTGTGTGTGTATACACAGATCACCACCACCTCTGAACCCCATGTTAATAAGATCCTTCAAATTCAGTAGCAGGTGCTGTTGAGACAGTAGTCAACAATTAATGGTTTTGCCTTAATATTCATCAGTGCACTTTGGCTGAATTTCTAAAGTCAACAGTTTGCCAAGTGATCTGCATTAGGAGCTTCTATCTCCCATTTAACTCCCAGTAGTCGGTTAGGTGCTGGCCAGACTGCCATCTAAGTCAGTGATTTTCCATTGCTTGGAAGGAAGCTGCTGTAGCTGGGAAAAAAAGTGGGGACAAAAAGCAGGAGCCTGAGGTTTTTATTCTTCCTGCCAACCCAAAATTAGATGCTTTTTATGACCCCAGTGCTGCAGGTTGCTAAGTGTTTCCTTCAACATGCCTTTTGCTTTCAACCTACATGATGTTTCTTGGATTTTAAAAGCAGTCTATATCCTACAGGATGAGACTTTATTCTGGCACCCGTGATCAAAGTGTTCAACAGCCAAATTCTCTCCAATATTTTGGGAATTAAAGGCTAGGTTGAGCAAACCGAGCCCTTACCTCAAAAAACAAAAAACACCCACTTTCACTTAAAACTCACCAAACGCCCAGGTGTATTTCATTTACCTTTTTACTTGTTTGGTTTCCACAGTTTTTCCATTAGTTGGAAAGCTGCATCCTCTGCCAGAGTCCAATGATGTTTTGGCATGACCTCATCTCACTACTTGTTTGTAGCAGAGCAGACTGTTTCTCCTCTCCCTCAAAAATATTTTATTTGCTGTAAAGATAAATAGCAATGCTATTTGCAATGCAGAAGTTTTTCCTGTAAGAGAAACCTTAGACAATTTTTTTTAAATTTTGCAGAACAGAAAAGGAATTATATCAGCAAAATGTATTTCATTGTATTTTTGTAGATAACAGAGCTGTCTATCCCTGAGGGACCTTTGTATATTCTCTGTAGACAATTATTCTCCTGAAATGTGATTTCCTTGATCTCTTCGGTTATATCCATCTTTTTTCATGTAACATGGAAATGCTTTACCCTTTTTTTAAAAAAAAGGCAAATGCTTTTTGTGTGGTGCTGTACTCTTCTATGCCAGGTCAGACCTGCAGAGATGATATACAAGTGGACGTGGAATATGTCCTCTGTAGTCTAAATTTCCCCCTTACACATACTGACGACTTAGATACCTCGCCAGAGGTAATGGCGTGCATGGAATGCAATTGCAGACCTAATGTGGGAGAAAAGCCACTCTCGTCAATTATTCTGAGATGCCACTCAGAAAGCTTCAAGCAGCATGTTGAAATCATTATATTTTCTATTTTCTCATTCTTCAGACAATTTTGTACCTTTTATTTGACTGTACCTACTGAAAAATGTGGTTACTAGGAATTATAGCTATTTTTCCATAAGTCAGTCAGTGCCTTTTTACAGTGGAAAATGATGATGCACTAATAATGTTATGCCTGCAACACCCACATATACATAGATTATTTTTCACCACTGGCATGCAGCCTTTTCTACCTAAAAACCTGGTTGATGTCTGGGAGAACAATCTATGATGTATTCAGTAGAATTTTCAGCCATGTTATATAATGTTGGTTTTTGTTTAAAAGGAGTGGAAAAAATTAAAACAAAAAGTTTCTTCCTCAAGGAACTGTCGTTTATTTCATCCTCTTTGTGGGCAGAAGACCCAGAATTTATTTAATCCAAAATCCAGCACTCTTGTTTCAAATAATTATATAAAATTGCCCTATTCCAAAGGCCCAAGAAAAAGGCAACGACTTAACAATAAATCAGTGCAGACAGTCAAGGCTTATTGCTTGAGTTCACTCCTTGTCTTTCATTTCCTTAGAAAACACAAACCCTCCATCTTCCTCTTTTGATGGCTGCACATCAATATTGAGACAGAGAATTATAGAGATACAACAGGTACCTCTTCTATCTGCTGACCAAGGACATTCAGACACATTCCAGTATCTCTCACTGCATAAAATGGAGCATCTCTGTTCCTAGGCCACTAACTGTTCTTGTTTGTGTGATGATTGTAGTTGACTCTTCTAGCACAGTTCACATTAACCATTTGCTACTACTGTGTTAAGGTAAGCCTATTCATGCTGAGGCTACAATCTTTCTCTGTTTTCTTGGCATTTCTCAGCAGTTTGTATTCAGCTCTGGCTGTCTAGGAAGTCTGGCCCCAAATCTCTAGGCTTCTTGGCTGCTCACCTTGCACAACTGTCATGTCCCTTAATGACAGCCACACAAGGTCCTTATTTTGCCTCAGGGAAAGTCCCATTCCTGACATCTGTGACAACTGGAGATTGTCAAAGAGGATCAATGGTATAAAAAGTCAGACCCCAAGGCTCAAGGCCTTTCTGCTGGAAGGATCTATGTGCTCTGAGTATGCCCAAAGTTTCCCTTCTCCAAGAGAAGACAAGGACTGATGCTCATCAAAACCAGTTTCCATAGATTCATCATCTAAGATCTGCAGCAATTCTTGCAGAATACCTTCCACAAACCAAAACACAGAGAGTGCAAAACAATCAGCCTGGGCTCCCTGAGATGCCTCCCAAGCCATCAGTACCTTTTAAGAATAGGCCTTGCAGCATGGGTCTACCCAGACTAGAGTAGTGTTCCCTGAGGGTTGCCTGTGGCAGAAGTCAGGGTGCAATAGATTTACCTTGGATTTCTCCTTCTAATATCTGAGACAGGCTATCCTCTTTATTGAAATCTCTTTGTTATTCTCCAGTGAGACCTTTTTGGTAATTGAACAATATAGTACCAAACTCAGTTCTTAGCAACACCTTGATTGTTTCTCAGGCAACATTTTTACAATTTGTGCATTATTTCCCAAGGTTCAGCTCATATCCAAGGCTTAGTCATAGCATACATTTACCTTATTCTCATTCTCCCTAGGGAAATTCAGGTAGTCATATTCAGAGTCATAACATATAAATGCTCATTTCAATCTTGGCCAAAACAAGCATGTTTTGAGAGCCTTCACAATTTTCCCACAAGGCTGTCAGTATCAACACCTTTGATTCCTGCTTCAAGTCAAAAAGTTAAAGTACATCTGCTCCATTTTAAAAACATGAATGTTTACTTGCTGATATCTGCAGAGATTGCTCATTGACAAGTGGAGGAAAACTGAAAAACAGCACAAAAGATGTTATCCATTTTTTTTCAAAATGGAGAAAATTGCTAATCTGGTTGCATCAGCATAATTATGTCTCCATTGCTGCTTAAAACACAACATATTGTACTGTTTTCTGCAATGGTCTAGTCCTATACAGGTATGTTAGACTGCTGTAGGAGTCATTTGGCTTCCATGACAAGATTTTTCCACTTTCATATAGTCTATCCCATAACCGAGTTTCCCCTTAGTAAGTCTTAAATCTGCTTTTATCTGAGTTGATGGATGTGCCATTTTAACCTATAAATATATGTTCCCTCTCAGCAATTACTTCAGCTAAATGGATGAATGAGCTCCATGACATAGCAGACTACCTATGCATTATTTATAAGGAGCATATCTTCACAGAACTACATCCAAGGTTCTTCTTAAAATAGTCCACAAGTTTCATATTAAGAAAACCTCTTCATTTATCTGTGTTCTTTCCAGAGCTCTGTGCAGGAAAAATATAATGGCATTTCAGGCAAAAAATCAATGCTATTCCATCTGAAGAGTCAATGGAGCAGAATCACATAGAGACACTCAGCTGGAAACACTGAGCACTAGCACGTGCCTAAATAACAGTATAACCCAAGGCTTCACAGAGAACAAACTGTATCTTCTGCAAAAATTCAAAACTTCAAATTCTCCTGGGAGAAGGGCTCTTTTTTTCTACAGTATCTACATCCTAGTCCTAAAGTAGATACTTCCATTTAGTCAGTTCAAGAGATATAATTCTTCACTGGCTCTGTTGACTTGTTCTCATGGCTTGGTTCATATCCCTGACCATAGAGATTTGGTCCATTTGAGCTTTAACTGCAGTTCAGTGAGGAATGGTTTCATGTTATAAAACCTTAACAGGTGTCTCAGATATCCCAGAACACCACAAACTACTGTAGATGCTGACAAGAGAGAAACAGAAGGAAGATTTTGATCTACCCTGTCTTATATCTTTAGCTTAAATGTAGATGCATACATGATGGCACATAAATTTAGCTTTCTTAATTTCAAATTGAATCCATTCTCTAAATACAGATGAAATGGACTGCACCAACTATATATAAAACACAATTCTTTAGAGAGTGGGTTTATACTACCAATTCACAGCATGTGTAATGAAACACCTGAATATTTTTCCAGAAATTGTTCAATACCTCTGAGTAGCATTGTAAAGAAAGTATTTCATGTGCTTCTCCTTGGGAAGCATTTGTTAATATAAGTTATCAGCTTTACGCATTGTGTTCTGTCACTTGATACCAGGATGCAATTAAAAAATGTTCTTTTGCACACAAAATTTAGTTACTGAATATTGTATGCTTACTGCATTTCTGTTAGGTCATTTAAAAAGCAAGTTATTTCTTTTTCTGTGATGTAGTGATTCCTAGTTTCCATCTCTATTCTTATCTGACTGTATGCAAATTTGTTTGTATAAAACCACTTGCTGCAACTATTTGTATGAAGCTAAATGCCACAAAGTCTCTGTTGGGTTTTTTTCAGTACATCATAAGAAAGAAGAAATATAAATTATGTAGACTTGCTGTTGCACCCCATGGTCATACAAGTAGCTTAACAATTACACTCTGAGACATTTAAGGAGAAATACCCTCACTTTCCTTTCTCCTGACAATCTAGTAGTGTTTTGGATAATTGTCACTTGCTTTCTAGGCAAATACCCAGTTGCTTAATTGAGTAAATAAGATTTCATAGATATCTAAATAAACAATTATGTTTTCACGCTTAACTTATCTTGAGTCAGAAGAAATATAAGTAAACTTTTGTAAATGTAGTTCATGTTCTTAACATATAAATTTCACCCTTTAAATTGTACAGTATCCTACACAATCATGTACAAATCTTGAATATTAATCTTAGTGGAATTTTCTTCACAGGGGAAATATAAGATTCTTTCCTGATGAAAGATTTAGATATTTACAAGCTCAAATAATTTTTCTTGGTTGATTAAACTAATTTATTGTCCAATACTGCTCAGGTCTAGGGAGGCTTGAAACTCTTAAAACAGATATTCTCAAACCAGACCAAACAGTATTCCACTCATAAATTAAAAATCCCAGTGGCCATACAACAGCTGACTTGCTGGACTTTGAGCCAAAGCAGACCTGATGACTGGACTTATATTTAGTATGAATCAGCTTCTTTCAGCAAATTTTGAATCATTTGGGGCCTCTGAATTAATCCTCTACATCAGGAAACCTAACTGAGAGCAGATTCAATGTAACCTGAAAGAAACAGAGGTTGCACCATGGATGTGGGTCACTCTTCCACAGGGTGCATTCCTTCAGTACAGCCTGCTCCAGTGTGGGTCCCTTCTCAGGGTCACAAGTTCCACCAGCAAACCTGCTCCAGCCTGGGCTCCTCTCTCCATGGCTCTGAAGGTCCCTGCCAGGACCCTGCTCCAGCACAGGCCTCCCACAGGGTCACAGCCTGCTCTCAGGTGCCCACCTGCTCTGGTGTGGGTTCTTCCGTGGGCTCTCTGTATCCCCATGGACCTCCATGGGCTGCAGGGGCACAGCTGCCTCACCCTGGGCTGGCTGCAGCATGGGCTGCAGGGGAATCTCAGCTCTGGCCCCTGCAGCACCTCCTGACCCTCCTTCTGCCCTGACCTTGGTGTCTGCAGAGCTGTTCCTCTCACGTATGTTTCTCACCCCACTCTTCTCTGGCTGCAGTTCCATCTGCACAATGACTTTTTTTTCCTTCTTAAATATGTTAGAGGTGCTACCACCATTCCTGACTGGCCCAGCCTTGTCCAGCAGTGGGTCTGTCCTGGCACTGGCTCTGCCAGACACGGGGAAAGTTTCGGGCAACTTCTCACAGAAACCACCCCTGTAGCACCCCTGCTACCAAAACCTGGCCACAGAAACCAACATAGCCACACAAAAAGGAAGTCCTACAATCAAATCTGGTCCTACAATCAAATCTGGTCCTACAATCAAAACACAGCATCTGCCTACTTTTCACCTCCACAAAACTCATTCAAATAGCCTGTATATGGCATTAGAGTTTTGTATAATATGTCTTACGAGAAATTCTGACTTTTTTTTCTTTTGAATGGAGGCAAAATGTTGAAACAGCCAAAATACAATGGGCACAGAAACAGAAGGGTGATTCTAAAACTGAAAAAATTGGTATGAAGGCAAACACTAGGATTCTACTTCATGAGAGCACTTGAAAATTTTAACTCTGGATATTCTACCTCTTTTCGGATGTGCAGCTTGTGTGAAAATGCCTCTGGGAAATGTACTTGATATCTGGTAGTCAGAAGTGTACTCCGTGTCCTTTAGTACCTACCAGATACACAATACTGAGACTTTTTTCCAAATGAAAGTATATGAAAAATTTCATAACCCCGAACATTATTTTTTACACCCAGAAAACAAACACACTAGCAGAAAATCATTATCACTGTTGCCCACTCAGTCTGCCTCACCCCTCTTCTAGGGAGAGATTGGTAAGGAATAAGAAAGTTATCCAGTTACAAGACTATTTCATCATTGACCTTTTCTCTAAGACTACAAATAAGATTGCAAGGTGGAAAGAGCTGTAGGTAGGTATTACGGATGACCTGTGATTCTGGGTAAATACCGCATATTAACAAAACTGAAAACAGTTATCAACTATGTCCTGCCACAAAGGACATCCTTTTGTGCATTTTTCTTCCTGGAAAGACAGCAATTAAGATCCTTTCATATGTTAATTTCTCATCATAATCACCTTCTTAAATTAAGGGGGTTTTAAGGTCCCTATATGTTTCTATACCTTCACAAAGTGAGTATTAGTGCTAAATTATTAACTTGAGTTTTAATGCAGGCCAAGCACTCAATTCACTAGTATAAAAATGTCAATCAAATCTTGTTTCAAGTACACAAAAGAAAGAATAAAGAGGCTGTGAAATACCAGCTTCCATTTTTTAGATTTTCGTATAACCAAGAATGTCCTTTTCAGGTTTTCCAAGGATGTGGCCAACCTAAACCAGCACCTGCCCTGAGATCTTCCCGTTCTGTCCCTGAAAACTTCAACACCCGGTTTAGACCGTATAACCCAGAGGAGCAACCTACAACTGCTGCTGGCACAAGTTTGGATAGGCTGGTAAGGCAAAATATATTCCATTTTCAGATTAGTACAAAAGGCTTGGCTATATACTAGAAGGTGGTAATCTCCTGGTTTAATAATTTTATAATCACTCTTTATAGTTTCTTTGCCAGCTGTTCCAGCATTCAATAGAGCTTTTTTTCTCCATTTGAAATTATATAGAATTTCATGGCAGGAGAGCAGTATGGCTCAGTTGTTATGTATTAGACTTGTTAGAAGAGAATAAACTGCTTCCTAGAGGCCGAAAACCACATAAGCCTTTGCAGGTACTTTGCAGTATAAATTATCTATCAAAAGTGGTCTGCAAAAATACTTCTTTTCTTTTCTGAAAAAAAGTTATGTATTAAGGCCACTTTTATCACATAGTTCTTTAACTTACACCCTTGCAAAGGCACCTCGATTTGTTTCACTTCTTTACTTAATTATAAAATTACCACTGCTTTATTTCCATCCATCTCAAGAATCGACTTTAATCAGCTAAAACGTCAGTGATCGTTAATCTTGCTTTACTTATTCAATCATTTTGGAAAAAAATACTTTAACATAAGATTATTTTCTTTACTACCAATCATCGGATTCACATTTCAGACATCGATGTTCCTGCTATTTATACATTTATAGATTTATAGAGGGCTAATTACTACAGCAGTTAGTACCATCCCAGCAATCATCTGTAGGTAAAACCAACGAGCAAAACTGAAGAGCTTCTGATTTACAAAAGGCTGTATCACACGCCCTCAGCTTATTGCTGCACACTTGCAGAGCACTGGTCTGTCTTGCCAAAGAGAGTACCCAAATATGGCAGTGCAGAGGAGGACCTGGGTATCTTCTTGACACCCTCATTCATCAAATTCATCTGATGGTCACAGCAGATTTTTCACAGTGCCAAGTCTCTCCAATCACTCCTATGCTCTACTCTATCTACTCTATTCCGTCAATTTTCGTGGCAGCTCAATAGGAAAATAACACGGCATTTGAGTCAAGACATGGGATTACCCTGCAGCAAAAAGTAACATTTGTTAGTTCTGTGCTCTTCTGAAAACAGTGTGGCCTGGTTATCCTAAGAGGAGAAGCAGAGAAGACATTTACCTCCATTGTAGATTCAGGTCTTTCTACCACAGTAGGATCATAGTGCAGTGCAACATTGCAGGCTGAAAATCTGACTAGCAATACTCAATCTGTATTTGATGGGATCTTAGTTTTACCCTTTCACTTTAGATTCAGAGAACCAGCCCTTCTGCATTGCTCAGAGCAGAGGCCTGCTCTGATCTTAACGTAGAATTGGCCAAGGTGAAGTGAAAGGTCACCAAAGCCTTTAAGTTTCAATCATGCTTTGTCAAATCTAAAGGTTGCAAACAGCTGAAATGGGAGAAAGAGCATAAAAAGGAAGGGGTTGGTAGCACAGCTCAGCTTCTATTACTCTGATGATGTAAGAACAGTTCAAGTGCTTCCATAATGAAAAAGAAAGGTCTGAGATACATTACATATTAACATAAGAAAAATACTTCACATTAATAACCTTTTTTAAAATAGTAACTTGCAAAATACTGAGCAGCACCCTGAATAAAGCAGAGATGTGTCCTATGCTGCTAGCCTTTGAAGGTTGTAACTAATGAAAGTTGCCAATGCAGATAATTCCTTATAACTCCTAATAACTTCTAGACTTTGAAAGGAAAACTTATCTCCATATGATTTAACTACTTTTGTACATGCATTATTTCAGAAAAAAACCAAAGAATTTAGTATTTCTGCTGTTAATTTTAAAAATGTTCAAATCAAATTCCTATTTCCTGTTCTTGCTGGTGGTATTTAAAATAATTACTATTTATGGTCTGTTAATGATGAGTGCTGGTATCAAATCAATCTTCAAATGGCAGTGATGAATGTGTTGTCTCCTTCTGGGCTGGGACCAACCAACTCTCATTTCAGAGATGGCTGCTGATCTCAGTGGAGCTAAGAAAGGTAGTTTGTGTGGATTAGAGCAGACAGCCTTATTTCAGAGCTGTAATCCCTTAGCAGTTCTTGGGAAAGGTCACTGCCTGCATCTCACACCATCTTGGGTAATTTTATCCAGAAGGATATAAATGCTGCACTCCTGCCTCACAGAAACACCATTTAACCTGTCTGTGTTGGAACCTCAGCTTTCCATGTGCTGAATCATTCCCTGGATGACGTATCTCTCTTCAGTAACTACAGCCAGAGCTTAGAGGACCAGCTTCATTCAGATACTCCTAACCCTTGCATTGCTAACAGGATGTAAGCGGGACCCCATGCACAGCAGTTTTCTTGTCTACACACTGGTCGTTTTCTGTTGCTTACTTCATATAAATACACTGCAATATTACTAGTTTTTTGGTATTTTCAAACACTTAAAAACCATCTCGATTATTATAGATATAAGAAATAAGTCTATTCTCGTGGTTCAGAAGACTGCTCAGTGTTACATTAATGCTTTTAGAAGTCTACTCTGGAGTTTGTATTCATAAAACACTGTCAGACCACTTGATTTTAAGCTGACACCACAAAGTCCAAACATACAGTTACAAAAACCTCAAAAGAAGTGACAAAACATTCTGCTTTTATCTGTCTTTGACAGCAGAAGAAACAAGTTTAGAAAACATTTCCTCTCCATCTTAATGTTATACAAACATTCAGCATATCTGAACCAAATTCTGTTCTAGTCCTGCTTATATCCCCACATATAAGCTTAATTCAGTTGGGCATATTTTATCAGGTGTGTTGCACAAAGCAGCCCTCATAAGAAACCTACACTAAAATCACCAGGTACTGAACCCATGTGAGAAAGTGCTCCTTCATCCTTGCCTGAGCTTCTGTGATTAATCCAGCAATTCCATTTCAAAAGGAGGTAAAGTGATTTCTCTGTGTTATTGTCATAGCTGTAACAAGTAAGGCTTAACAAATAAGAAATAGATCAAAATGAATTATAAGAAATGTGGGAAAAGATTAATATCCCCCAAAAGCTGTGGTATATGTGGTTTTAAAGCATCTGATGTATTTAAGAAGTTATGTAGAACTTGAGAGACTTGTCTAAGTATGGATGAAAAGCACCATCTGAGACATCCTAGGGTATCTGAAATATAGAACCAGCAAAGGACTGAAGGAGACCTGTGGACTTCTGGAGCAGCAGAGGGGAGCTGGCTTGAATACAGTGCAGAAGCTCAAGCAATTCAAGATACTTATGCTCAGACAATTCAATCACACCTTCATAGCACTGGGCCTAAAAGTCAGGCTCTTTCTGAAGTCAATGGAGAGAGACACGTCTTTGGAGAATGATTCACCCCACCTGTCACAGACATCTCTCAAAGACTGGGAAATAAAAGACTCAATCAGAATATCCACATGTAGATAGACAAGACTGAAATACCTTGGAGTATTTAAGTCATCTAACTGAGCTGGAAGATAGAACAGTAATTTGAGATGCTTATGCTCCCCTGAACTGGCAGCTGAAGTCTGGATAGAACACTCTAGAGGATGTTCACTTTGAGGCATCCAAGTGGGAGAACAGAACTGAGCCCCAGCTGTTCTCTGCAGGTTGTACCATGTGAAATTCAGCTACATAAAAATACTCATCTAATGCCATTTGAGATGCCTGTGCTCTTCAAGATGTCCAAAGGTAAAAGCAAGGTTGCAGGAGACCTGGCTGGAAGTAAGGTGGAACATCTCGAGCTGCTAAATTCACTTGCTCAGCCTACAATTAGATAACTGTATTCCACTTTATACTGACTGCAACAGAACCAAAATCAGGACTTTTCTGATTCAGTATTGAAATCCAATCCACAGTGCAGATGCCTAGAACCAGCTGTCTTGATTTGAGTCCAGATGACTGTCATTTTTACTGTTAACAGAGAGAAATAATGGCTTTCATTAGGTTGTCTAAGCATGGGTTTAGGCAACTGAATTGAGATCAAATATTTCTAAACCACAATTCACCTCATCCTAAAGTATGCATTTGAACAGCTCAGAGAAATCTCTCCATATCCCTATACTACAAAGTGCCAAAAAGTGACCGTCTTAGTCCAGATATCTAGCAAGTACACCTGAAGATCAGTAAATTTTAAAATTGTCAAAATTTTTAAAAATTTAACCACTGAGCACACTTGCTTCTGTAGAGCATGATCTAAAGTTTCTCATTTAAAATCAACTGCTTATAAAGACTCGTTATCTTTTCTCTGTGGTTGCCTGTTTGGTATAACCTGTGGTTTATTTTGTTTTGTTCTGTTTTGTTTTCTGTTCCCTGAATCTGTTTCCCTCTTGCTTCCCAGAGGACTATCTGGAGGACAATGCAACATGGTGTAAGCTTTGGTATTCTTATTCTTCACTTCATTCCCATTTGTCTTTGTACAATACTGTAGAAAACGCTTGTTTAAGTTTCATCTTCACCATCTTTGCTTTGTGTGTGTGTCTTGTAGGGTAATATACCAGCAGTTCTTTCTGTAATTTTGCATTCCGACTAATTTCGTTTTGCCAAATGCCCAGAGCTGCTGTTGCCTTCCAGTATTTTTCCCTCACCTCAAGGATGATGCCTTATCCCCAGAAAGGAGCTATGTATTCCTCCAGTGAGCTAAAAACTGGTGTAAGCATCCTCATAGTCTCAAACCCCATAAGGGCATGGGGAGGAATGCAGACACTGCAGTAGCATTCAGCTCTGAGTCCTGTGCCTGGAGCACTGGAAATGAGCTCCCAGCCCTTCCTGGGCTCTCTCCCTAAAGCTGCTCCTGTCTCGCTGTCCAATCTCCTTATGCTTTACAGCTTCATAACTTCTGTGGCTGTTAGAGGTCCCTGGTTCCAGACAGAAAAATCTTCCTCAGCAGAGGTCGTTCAGCAGAGCCCAGGGGGAAGGCAGGAACACTGCGCAGATTTGCATTTAGCATGGACTTAATAGTCCAGCTTCTTAGCAGGACTAATTAGTCTGTGGAGAGCACCATGCTGATATAGCCATGCTGCCTCCTGTGTTTGAGCTGCCCCAAGTACCTCTGTATCTACCACATCACTGTACAGCAGTGCTGTCTTAATTCAGATGGAATTTCTCCCGAGAACATGCTGCAGCCTGACCTGGCTGGACGTGCATAAAATAATTCTGCATTTTCTTTCAGGAGGACATGGAAGTTTTCTTGATTTTTCACCAGGGAGCTGATGCACTATTAAACATTTCATACATAATGCACATGCATACTATGGAGACAGGCAACTGAGAAATTGGCTGTGGCATTCATGGGTGATTTGCATTCATGTACAGTAGCATGGCTGCATAGATTAGTGGGTGAGCATGCACCCAGTCTGAAAAAGGACACCTTTCATGCTCTTTACCCTGGGGAGGGGAATATACTGTGTCACACTTTGTGGGAAAATGTTCCTTTAGAGTCCTTTCTGATTTCCTTAGAGTAAAAGTAGATAAAGTCTTCATTTCCATGAGGAAAATACCCTGAACTACCCTTTTCAGGAATAAATTGTGATGTACTTTAGGTCTCTTTGTAATTTTTTTATTCCACTGTGCTATGTTTTTTGTTATAGTGAAAAAGTTCAATTAGTAACCTAACAAATATATTGTGAACAACTTCTTCCCAGTGCTCAAAAACTACATGAAATAGAAAATATTACTAAAAAAAATATAATCTGCTTTGCATTTTGACTATAAAAGGCTAAAAGTAACAGGACAGTATTCAAACAGTGATCTCAATTGGCCAGAGAATCCTCCAGGGCACTCCTGAAAGTGAAGTTTTCATTTCAGTTTTGTTAGACTCCATTTAGTCCACAATCTTGAACTGTTAAATATATGCTATGATAGCACAATTTTCCTGGGATAGAATGTTTATCCTCAAGATTTTTTTTCTCAAAAGACCCTAGAATAAAATCTAGAAGGTATAAATCTTAGAGGGTTTAAAGTTCTGAGATTAATTTTCCAAATATCTTCTGCATACTGAGGCCATAGGATAAGATCCAAACAATAAGCCTGTAAAATACACCACAACTCTGGAGTTTTGGGTCACACTTTTAAGGCTGAAGATGACAGGCATGCAAAAGTGTTTTAGAAGCCCACTGGCTTCCCACAGGTTACTCCCCCAAAACCCTTAGAGGCTGTGCTGTAGGCTTTGGTGACCCCATGTGATGTTAATTAGCAAATGATTCCTGTAAAACATAAAATTTACAGCTCCTCCAGCTTTATGTTTTACATCTTTAGACAGAGTACTGTTTCTTATTAGCTGTTTGGATGCAATATGCACAATGAATAAGTGTTTTTACCACATTCGTTGTGGTAGTTTGGTGTTAGATTTAGGTTTTGATTGGTTCTCCAAAAGTAAGTGTTTGCATAGTATCAAGTTTTGTTTAGTCTCAGTTTCTGTCTCACAGCAATATCTGAGTTTAAGCCTGTGCAATCATTTATTCCATCCTGGTTAATACCAGTTCCAGGTGGCAAAGGTGGATGACTGATGGTGGCTGTCAGAACCCTCCTGGGAGACCTGACAGAGTCCTGTTTTTAAAAATGGTGATATGATTCCATCCCCCAGGTGAATGGCTGTGCATGCTGCTGGATCTGATGCATTACATTCCTAACGTGCGTGAGGAGGTTGCTAAGACAGAGCTTTGTTACAGCGGTTGCCGCTGTCTTCAGGTGGAATGGGTCTGCCTGCTGCTCAGACCCTGACTAGCACGGGCAAGGAAAGACCATCTCCCAACAGGGACAGGAACCACAGGTCTCTACCTTAATTAGTTGTTAAAGAAAATGCACAAATCTTGACTGCCATGCAGTTTCTGCCTTGCCTGAAGAGTGATGTCTCGTGAAACACGGTGCCTTGCTTGCTCATCCTCTAAAATGGACTTTTTAGTACCTGATGGCTGTGAAGACCCACTAAGAGTCATCACCTCATTTTCAGGACAGTCTTAGGGATGTGAATGGTATTGTAGGTCACTGTTAGAGGTGGGGGAATACAAAACCTGTAGATAGAATCCACTCCTGATCACCAGACTTGTGGCAAACAGTAAGATGAAAAAATGGCACAGTCATGGGTCTTCACTTGGTGTACATTGAAAAATTATGTGATTGCTGAACTTGACTGTTATGGTAAAGAAAAGCAAGATATCTAGGCCAAAGCTTGCACATCTGTGCCCTATCAAACCAGATAAACATGAAGTGGGATTTATTTGTCCTAGATTTTCATGTTTCTAGTGTTGCAATCAAAGTCTGACCTATCACTTCATTCCTTTACTAATCGATGGAGATAACACCTCCAGAGACTGCTTAAGATACTCATATAAAGAAGACAAGAATCTGAATTACCCTGTTCTCCCCACTGAGGATAAATAAAACCTCGATGATTAACTCAGAGATCCAATTTGTAGATGTCTAAATATAACCATAATTCTTGGCATTGGAGCTAGGCTCTATGAATCAGTCTTGCACAAAGGAGATTTTGGTCTATAAAATATATTGATAGATAGTTCTTATCATACTGCTAATCATATTCATTGCAATGGTATCATCAGGTACCTAGAAGGATAGCTAGACTCTAACAAAAATTGTTAATTTGAAGGCTGCACAACTTCTATGCAATGGAAATTTCACTTTGTAAATCTGGATTAAAATCTACTTCCTTCCATTTGATGTTTTAGCTTCTGCTCAAGAAAGACTAAGGATTTTTTTTTTTTTTCCAATATACAAGAATTTTATATTACCAGCCTCTGGAAGATTAATCTAAGCAGAAAATACATTCATACTTTTCATCTGGAAGATAGATCACATTTCATTTCACGTGTCTGTGCATGAATCTGTGCAGAAGGAAAAGTCAATTCTTAATGTTCTTGTTCATGATAAAGAAAGATAGTGACTATATATGAATCTTCTGCATTTAGTGTTTTGATACCATATTAGGAAAAAGATATGGTTTAAAAATTAGTGGCAGGGCTTGTGTCCCCACTTGCAGGGCATAAACCATGCTCATTTAGGTGCTTCCAAGTAGTACGATGGTAACAGCAACAACAACCTGCCTGCCTGGAAGGTGTTACACTGTGATGAATTCTTACATTGTTAAGATGAGTCCAGCCAACAAGTTCTAAGTTTTCATAAAAAATGGATTTGTGATATGTCGTCTGTTCATCTACCACTAGAGAATTAAAGGGTCCTTTTTTGTACGAGTGAATACAGAACATAAAATGTCATTCCACAATGAACTCAGTTGTGTACAAGTGTGGATGCCAACAGTGAAATTAAAACTTTGGTAATTTCTAAATTAGTTGCAAATAGTGAATCTCACTCTCCAAAGAAAAGCTTGTTTTATGCATTACTGGCAATTAGTTTTCTCCAGCCTTTGCAGATTATTTTATCTTGTTAGACTGCAGTACATGGATGTATTTTGAACTTGTAACAGGAGTATGCCATGCTGGACTCCACTTAGAACAAATAGTAGGTTACAGCAGACTGAAACTGATTTCCCAAACTAAACATCTCATGTTTTTCTTTGATTGCAATAGACAGAAAATGGCACTTTATGTGTATTACAGTGGCTAAAGAGGAGGTAAAATACAAAGAATAAAGTGGTTTATCTTCACTACAAATTGTGACCCTTTTGTGAGCCTTCTTTAGCCAAAACTGGATATTTTACAGTAGGAAAGATTTCCTGAATTTTTTTCCTGCCCTTATGTCCCATCCTTCAATCATATCAATGTATCAATCTAGGTTGTTGGGATCGCAACACAAGATGCTTCTGTAATGCAGAATTGCATGCAAACAGTAAATCTGGAATGGTTAGTTATAGATGTTCTTTGATGGGAAAGCCAAGGTGATTAATACTACTGGGAAAGGGAAAAGGCATGAATTCATCACATCAAGTTGTATCCATCATTGACAAAGGACAAGCCTAAGATTGTGCGTGTGTGAGCAAATCCAATAGCTTTTTCTTGATTCTAGGTCTGGGTGTAGACCCTAGCAACCTCACAGGTCCACATTAGGGCAAAATGGGTAGCTAGCATATTACCAGTTCAGATGCTTGGTCACCATGGAAAATAGGAGAATACCTGCAGGACACTTCAACAGATACTGAGGCACACGGTAATGGAGAACTATTCCTACAGGATTAGGATTGAGTAGTGAGGACTCCTTGCACAGCTGGTTAAGAAAACAGCCATTTTCAGAGGGTAGTTCCCAATCTAATGTAAGTATCTGCCAGAGGCTGAATGAATAGCTCTGTGGAAGTGCCAATGTTTCTCTGTCAAGGAAAGAACTATGAAGAACTTTAGGTTTGACAGAGTGTTTAGGTTACAGAGGGCTAGAGCTGAGTTAATCTAACTTGTTCTGAGCAGTCAATATCTGACTTCTCCCCAAACAGACCTACCAAAGTGAAAGTGACTAAGACTATTAGAATTAAGGACTCAGATGTACTCAACTGGGGACTGAGTAGATGCTCACAATTACCCTTTGTTCCAGTGGCTTTGTGGTCTGGTGGCAGAAATCATAAATTATCATTTTGTATATGTCTTTGTTGGTTTTCTTGGGTCTTGCTGCTTCTGTATTGAATGTATGTCATGTAAATGTTATTTCTGGTACAAAAGAAATAGAATTCACTGTGTCTGATTCAATGTCTCTAATTCAGGTGCTTTGTGGACCTGGGTTTGTTAATCTTACATGGCAGCAGGGGAGAGCTAGTCAAGGGGGTCAGTAACAGACAGAAATCATTTGCTGAAACACAAGTGTCATGACAAATGACATGCCCTGAAATATCTAGGCATCTGCAAAGAGCTAAGAGATGTGATGAGGGCCTTACAGAAGTTCTTCCATCTTCTGGGTGCTCTAGAGGACTCCAACATAGCATTAAATTTGTTTGTATCTATGTTGAATGAGGGAGCTGGGAGCTACCCTTAAGATCTTAAATTAGACCAAAATGAGACAGCTGGGAACTTGAATAACTGTAGAGACTCCACTGACTAAGAGGTCATGGCCTTTCCAGGGAGACTTCACATGAGGGTCTCAGGTATGGTGCAGGACCTCTTTGACATCTGTTCTGGAAGAGAGGGAAGGTTTCCAAAGGCAGTGGATATCTGTCTGCAGGCAACTGAACCTCACTCCAGATCTCCACTATCTGTGGTGGGTTCTTAGACACCCAGCTGACACATCAACACCCACACTGGGAGATTTAAATTCAGGCAAGACTAATGCACTGCCAGATCCCAATGGACAGCTGGCATTACTGTTCATTTTTATGGGAGCAAACCACACTGCTGATGCAGAACCAGCCCTTAACAGTCCCTAATATAATTGCATTTGCTTTAAAGTGCTGAGAATTTTCCTTTTCTCTCATATATTTGGACAGCATAAATACTATATAGGAACCCAAATGAAAAGAGACCAGAACAAAAGTGGTTTTTCTCCTGAAACATTCAAGGCCATAAAAATATCTGGTACATAATAATAACTGTGTTACCTAAGTAACTGCTAGAGCAAGTAAAGTTAGAGCTAATTGCTTAAAGTGCATTGTGTTTTTAATACAACATACCTACACTGCTCCTATATTAAAGTGTGATTTACAAGGAGAAAAAACAGGAATTTGAGTAATGTATTTCTTCTGCTGAAAAAAGCATCAGTCATTTCGAGGAAAAAAATCACTGCATAATAAATGAGCCTGTGATAAACTTCCTTTTCTGTGATCTCGCAATGAATGTTAATGGGCTTAAAAAATCAGGGAACATTTATAATATTAGAAATAATTTGTACATTTAAAAAAATCAGAGAAAATTTGTAATATTTGTACATAAAAATGTTTTCAAATCTTATTTCCTCATTAGGAAAAAATCCAGTTGACCAAATGGAGGTATCTAACCCTAGAGCCAGACAGACAATGTATCTTTTGGTGTCAGTTGAAATAGGCACTTCCAGGGCACAGTTGATCTAAGATACTTTAAAAATCTTTATTGGTTCAAGGAGCACTTGCACTCTTCAGTTCCTGCTTCTCACCACTGTCTGCAGAAGAAGAGTCTGTAGCTCAGACAGGAACACTGACATGTGCAATGAATTTCATTTACGGATTCTTCTTTCTGAAGCTCATGGTCTGGATAGACTATGCAATTACTATCATACACCTTGATGGTATTTTTGCTTGATTTGGTTTGGTAACAAGGGGTCACACCTTGCTCAGCATTGAACAGATATTAAAACTATATTCCTGTCTTGAACACCTTAATGAGCTCTATCTTTGAGACCTTTTCTTCTGAAGTGGAAGATGCAGGATTCCCAGTCATTGCTCATTGCCTCTGTATGTTTCTCTAACCATTCATTTGCACTATGGGAATGGAGTGATCCAGAAAAACAAATCAGCTGTTCCTGTAAAGCGTGATATTCTTACTACCCAAGTTAACAAAATCTGGATTGTAACCTGTTTGCCTCACAAGAGAAAGAAGAGAAAGCTTGCATAGTCTTCCCCTTGTCACTTATGCTCAGGCAATTTAGGTTACATCCCCAAGTGCAGAGCAGTAGAGATGGAATACTGTCCAGGCTGCAAGCCTCCCAGAGACTGGGAATATCCTCCTCTCTGTCTTATACAGAGCATTTTCACAGGTAGTGGTGGGACTGGAAAACCATGACTGTTCTGATCTGAAACCCATGTCTTCAAGATTATCATGCTTACATTAGCATGGAAAGAAGAGGACAGCTCTTGTCTCAATCCCATCCAGACTCTTATTCCCAGTCCAATTTAAATTCTCCTAGGTAAAGACCTTCATGGTTAAATGGAAAATGGATAACTCAGCTCTTTTGTGCCTGCAGAGAGAGGCCTAGATTCATCATACTTTTACCAAGTCACCCCTTGCTCGATAAAAATCAATGTGGCAAAACCGGGTCCCTTAAAAATCTCTTTTATCATGAAACCAGCCAGATATGGACATACAGGGGAAAGATGAATTGGGGGAAAAGTACTGCCTGTAAAATGTGCAGCTCACTTGGGAATGTGACTAGCTGAAAATTGACTTGGTAATGTTCTGGGACAAAACCCCTGGAATTCTCAAGCTAGTTGTGGAAGTACTTTTAAGAAATCCTATTTTCCACTGCTTGTAATGTTGATTTATTTCTGTACTAAAATGTGAAATAATATGGCTGGCAAACATGCTTTCAGAAATCTAGAAAATAGTTAGTGATATATAGGGACATATTCTTCAATGTCATTTGCTCCCTAATGTGTCCCCATGGCAAAGGCACCATGATCACTTCAAGGCCACTCATTCCCATGCTATAACACTCCTTCTGCTCTCAGCCATTCGCTTCGTCAGAGAGGAAACAGAGATTAGAAGGGAATCATTGTAAAAAAGAGGAACTGTGCATGATATTTCTGTGTCTTATGACCGCCCAAAATTTAACTCTGACCTCCTAGACCAGGGTGACCAAGGCCAAACTCTCACTACAGGATATAAGCCATACTCTAGAGGTACTCAGTGGATGCTAACGACACAAGAAAGTTGCTTAACTTTGCACCCAGAAAAGACCCCACACACTCTCTAACAAGGAGCTCCCCAACAAATACAAGAGAATTTATCAGGCTTTCAGGAAAGGCTCAGATGCTGCATGGTGATCACACAGCTGAGTTTAGATGCACACCTAAATATTTTTTTCCGCATTTGAAGCA
Organism: Chaetops frenatus; assembly: GCA_013400775.1. NCBI lineage: Eukaryota > Metazoa > Chordata > Aves > Passeriformes > Picathartidae > Chaetops > Chaetops frenatus. Next base: position 15,578 of record VZTR01033290.1, on the reverse strand, counting down.
CTAGAGTGTCTGATGCTTAAAACCTCCAAATTTCTTTTGCACTTATCCAGGTAGCCATTTCCTAAACAAGCTGGGAATATTTCGTCCTTTTCCACTATTAGTAGTGACAAATAACAGGACTAACATTAAGGTTCTCCTTAGGATTTATTGCACTTCTGAATGCAATGTTATCTGATTTTGAGACCTTACTCCTCTAGCAGTTGGCTTGCTGACATGTTTTCTAACAAAGAAAGTTAGAAAAATACTCACACTATAATCCAGACTAACAACTAATTTCCAGCAAAGAGTCCAAGGCTTAGACTTCATTTGCACAATTCACCATTTAATTTTAATGGATTAAATTGCATAGTTGGGGGGAAAGAGCAATGATAAGAACATACCTGTGAATGTTCCATTTTTGCTGAAGTGGTGGAAGTTGCCATAGTAACTTATCAGGATAAGTTAATCAAGCTTTGCCTGTTATCAGAAACCAGATGGAGCAAAAACTCCAAACTATGGATCTTTAGGCGGCTATTAAAAGTCAGATTGATGTTCAGCTAGAGGTAAATAGGGCAAGGGTGCAAGGGTCTCTCAGATAGAAATTGGAGGCATAATATGTTGGTATAAAGAAATTACAGAGGAAAATGGGGTTATGAGGCACAGCAAGAAGTGTTTTAGATTTTTATTCATAATATTCAAATATTATTCTGGTTCAGATAGTACGTTTATTTAAATAAGGTTCTGATATTCCATAGGGCTTGCTCCATCCCTGATATGACTGCTATCATATTTACTTAGTCACAGCTATTTTTCTTCTCTACTAAGTCTTCCAGGGGTGAGCCCAGCAAAAGAAAATCAAATTGTCCTAGTTGTCTTTCATATGCCATCATTTATAACCTGAAGGAACCTACACTTACTTTCTTTACAGTACCTGTCTATGCCTGGGTGGTGATTTGTGAAGGAGAAAAGCAATATGATTTTCATGGGCCAATGTGGGGATCAAAACTTGTTTCATGGACTATGACAACAGAGAAAGGAGCTGTGTTTTCCACCAAGGATTCACTGAAGAGAGGAGGGGGACACTAGGGAGAAGCCTGTTTCTCCATGTGTGAATGTGCAGGTAGAGAAGTTCAAGAGGGCCAGGAATTTAAGTTCTGGGAACTGGCTGTATGCTTAGGTGCAGGTTCAGGGAACATTAAAACTCTTGAGACCTTAGCTTGGAAACATAAATTGTATTCTTCTCTCCTATTCCCAGCAGCCAAAGAGGGCAAGCATAAAGTTTTTACTTTTTCCCTGTACATAGAGTTTTTGAGTTGCCTGTAGGCTTCAGATATGAAAGACCATGAGAGTATGGGCAGTGCAAGATGTTGCTTAGTGCCCTGTACCTGCTGCTCTATATCATAAGGGATGGCAGCATAAGCTCTGCAGCCTGGTAAACATACCCTGCAGTTTTAAGTGTGGAGCACACTGTGCTGGCTGCTACCAGGGCAGCAAGCTGTTACCCTGCACTGCAAATTCAGGGCAGAGAGGCCAAAATCACGAGCCTTGTGCAGGCTTATCAACATAGAAGAAAAGCCAAGAGGTGCTATTCACCAACACAGTCACCAGCTTTTAGCCTTTGGGGTGCATAGTACAAGACAGCCTGAGGTACCTTCTCCCTTCATCAGAAGAGATACTGGTTCTGAAAGGATCCACAGGCATCAGATGAATTTGAATTTCAACAAGCTAATCAGAAAACCCAAGGTTAGCCTGGCTTGGGAAGGTACTAAGCATCTATTTTTTTTCCATGAAGAGCACTCATCTGCACATTTTTCTTTTGATAGTTTGCCAGGTTTTCCTAAGTAGGAAAATAAATGAGATAAAATTGCTAAAACCACCTTGAAAGGAAGTGTAAACATCACAGAGATTTGGCTTGCATAGTATATTTCTTAAAGGGCTGGAAGCCATCTGTGGGATGATGTGAGGCAAGTTATATCTTCTGAAAATAATTGAACCCAAGAAGCATAAGAGCATAAAAGGAGGATGGGTAATCTAGTTCAGATAAAATGAAAAGGGATTCTACCTTTTCTCCCACACCTCATTGCATTAAACCATCTTGTGCATTGAAAAAAATCATGATGCTTTTTTCTTATTTATTTTTATGGATACAATACTTTTTAGGATTTCTGACAAGGAACAGGGTCTATTACCAAGAATTTGAGTCAGAAATTAATTCAGATCCCAGCCATCCTGACCCTTGGCTATCAAACCACATTTTCTTTGAAAAACAGGCAGGGGATATGAGTAAGGCAGACAATTCTTTTTTTGTTTCCTGTTTATCTGGGTTTAGTCAGGACAAATAAGAAATAAAGGAAGTAAAGCAAGCTGCTGATGTAGTCTGCTATCTGAGGCTGAAGTAGAATTGCAGCTGTATTTTACAGATTTCAAATGCTCAGAAACATGAAGTAGTCTGGTTTTGGGGTGGTTCTTTAAAGTGCAACTTTAAAAAATAGTCATCACTGGGTATCTTGTTGCTTTGGTGCATAGCACTGCAGAAGCTGAAACACATCTGTAGGTCTGCATAGTCCAAGCAGGAGTCCTGGAGAATTTCACTCCCATTTAGAGACCAACTACAGGATTGCTCTGAGACCAGTCCACTAACTACCAGTCCAGTAACACTGCAGTGTTACTTTGCACCTTTCTGGTTCTTCTCTATTCCCACTGTTTGAATAAAAGCTTTCAGATAGTCTGCTTGCATACTGTAAGCCAATTCTTAAAGAAGTGGTAGTCAGAATGGTAACCTGTAGGCTCCTTCAGGGTTTTTTGGGTGGGCTGGGTTTGGGGCTTTTTTTGGTAACTCTTTTGACACACATTTGCTTTCCTCTTGAACCTACAGTGGAGTTCTAACCTTTTGCCTTTTCCATCACAGGATGAAGTCATGCATATAGTAGCTGAGTTATAAATTCACCTTCATGAGCATTTGTACTGTAGAATAAAATAAGACAGGCAAAGCATCTGTAAGAAACAAAACTTGTTTAGATGTAAGTGGCTTTGATCAGCAAATGTGGCAAGGGCATGAGGAAAATAAATAGGTTTGTCTTAAAACAGAACATAGTTTAAAGACATTCCCAGTGTGAAAGTATTCTCTTTGCACAGCTGAAACATAAATAATGTAAGATCGATGTTAGATGTTGGCTGGGCTATTCTGGAAATGAGACTATAGAAACTATGCATACCATACAGCACCAACCAGCTGTATGCCTCAAGACAGAGAAATTGAAAGAACATGTAAAACTAGGCATGATTTGATGGAGAAATTAAACTACAAAACGACAGGAAGACAGGAGATGTAATGACCAGCAGAGGCTGATTCAACTGGTTGTTGGAATTAAAATGATTACATATACAGCCTCAGGAAATAAAAGCTCCCATTCCATTCAACACACTTTATAAAGTTTTGCTCCAGTAATGAAAAATGGAAATGAGCCTCTCTAATGAATTATAGCAATTATCTCTCTGCTGGGGCAAGACAACTCTGAATACACTCGTATTCCCCCAAGTAAAGAAGCACTGTGTGCTGTTACTCACCACACACCTCAAAAAATTCAACAATGTTTTTTTGCTATTGTTTTTCTGAAGCAGAAGGTTTCTCAGCTGCCAGGTCATGGTGCTTCTGGATTTAACACTGTGAGTAACCTTTCCTTACTGGAGTATGTTTGCACAGGGAGCTCTCTGTTTATGAGGAGCAGGCTGACACAGAATTAGGTTCATTTCTAACACTGTTACATGGCAGTAACCTTTTCATGGATTGTGAATCTGGTTAAAATAAAATCCAGGTTGTTTCTCATTTATGAACCTTAGCTGATTTGTGCAAAAGGAAAATGGTGTAAATCATATTTTAAACGAAAACATTTCTTTTCTATGCCACCTGTCATGGAAGAAAAGCAGTGCTGGTATTTCTGTATTAGTAGAACTTTACCTAGATTTCCTGGTTGGCATAAGTGATGTGTCAAGGTTAAAGGGCTAAGATAACTAAAAGTACTAAGATTAAATCCAACCGCACTTCATTTTACCACACACGTACATTTTCTCACACACAAAACATTTGCATTCAAACTGGCTCAAATACATTTTTGTTTAAAACCATTGTCTAAAATTTGGGGAATTTGCCCAGAAAATTAAATTGAGTTGAGCAAAAAGTGAACTATTATGGGTAAATAACATTTATTGCAAGTCAAAGACTCTGTTATCTCTTGAACATTTTTTTTCCAAAGAAAGAGCGTATTTAATGTGTTCCCTCCTACAGAATTAAGCTGATGTCTACCTGTATCAATAAAAACTGAAACATTTTTTCTGCGAGATCACTATTGAGGGATTTATACAAGCTGTTCATTGGCAATGCATCACAGCTAGGCTGGAGCATTATTTTTAGGAAAGATATAAGGTTAAATCCAAGACATTGGGAGCATCTGGGATGTTTTTATCTGAATGTTTTCATGTGATAAAAGCATAGATATATTTGTCACTTAGAAGAACAACATATGTTCAGGTAGCTGAGTTTTTCAGACTTGCAGACTGAAAACTTCAGAGTCTAAACAGAGAAGTTTTTAGCACCCAGAAAAGAAATTTTTTAACATCCCATGCCTATACCTCAATTCAACTGAGAACAACCTCTGCAATTAACTGTTCAAAATGGACAGAGCCTGTTTTCTCTCTTTCTTTTGACAGTGACAGATTCTTTGCATCATGAACAGCCCTAGCCATAAATCTCACTTAAGGCCAAAGCTGTGCATCATCTCATTGTCAGTGATCAGCCACAACGTGCTGCATCCACAGGCTCCGAGCTCAGGTCCCAGAATTCGCAGCCATTCACATAAACTGCATTGGCAGCTTCTGCCTCGACACACCAGGATGACCCTGGTTGCTGGAGGCAAGCAGGTGTCATCCTTCAGGGTAAGTGCTCCCAAATTGTGGCTGGGGGAGCCTGTGGCCACCAGACAATCAGGAGGCTTGTAACTGTCGGGGAGCAAAACACAATAAGCAGGAGAGTTGTGTGCCTCGGGAGTTTGCATAGCACTTGGTACAGTAAAATGGGGAGAGCTGGGAAGAGTGAGACTGGCTAATTTCCAGTACCTTTCCATGATACTTTATTGAAATGAAAATAGACCTGAACAGTGTAGGAGAGGAGCAGAACCCTGAGGTTTCATCTGAGGAAAGCAGGGTCTTTCTGAGACAAGACTTCATCCTGTGGCTGCCGTTTTATCCCTGTGGGTCCACTTGTGATTACTGTCCATGAGTAACCTATTGGCAAGTTGCCATCTCTTTCGGGTCTTTTTTTTTTTTTTTTTCCTCTCCTTATGCAAAATCTGTAATGGTTTCTGATCTCTCAGGGAGATATCACTGTTCTTTTCCCTCCCGTTTTGAACTTTACAAGTTGAAATATGTTACAGGTCAGCTCTGTGCTCTGCAGTAACACAGCCTAAAAAGTCAGAAGCCAGCTCTGGGTGAGCTGGTGTAACCCTGCCACTCACCATGCCACAGCATGGGAAGCTGCCAGCTCATGTCCTGGAGGCAATAAAGATATTTTAGCATCATTCTGCAGCTCCTGACCTGCCTCTCCACAGGACTAATGCATCCAATTGACACATCTCTGGCATCCAGCCACCAGGTCTGTAACCAGCCTGGTTGGGGTGATCTCAAGGAGCTCTGACTGCCATGATGTAGCTGGTGCTCCTTGTCCATCATCTTTCCATTCATTCCTCTCCAAATACGACAGGGCCTTCTGTGTCAATTTTTTCTCATTTATAGCTTTTGTGTCTCCTAGAGGACCCTACTTCATGCTGTTGAAGTTTTCTGTTAAACAGCACTTCTGTACCTAAATATGTATTGTGCAAGGCCTGGTTTTGGTGGGTCTAGCTTGGTGTGTACATTGCAAATTAACTTAGGTAACTTGCCCATGGTATGGACATCACCAACAGGGTGGATCTTTCCATAGTCTGAGATGGGATCACAGAGCTCCTGACTCAGGAAGAGTGCAGGAGAAATGTAATGAGCTGAGAACTTGGAACAATCATGGTGTTAAATCTCACCGAGCTTGGTGACCTCATGAAAACTGTTTCTGAGCATGGTGCCCCACCTACAGCAACTCCCAAGCCATTCCAGAAAATTGTCTGGAGTGCTGGCCCATGCCAAAACTGCTCCTCTGACTGATCTCACTGCTTATCTGTATGGACAATCAATCTTCAGTGTCTCCAGGGATGTTCCTGGCACTCTTAACTTACTGAAGAAAAAACTAGTATCCAGAGATCTTAGTCCACAGATGCAGTGAAATGGGGAGAGAAATGAACTCTCCAGTGTGGATAGTGTAGGATTCACTAGAAAAATTAAGTTGCAGAGGGACAGATATCTGGTGATTCTGAAAAATCAGATTTAGCCCAATTACACAAAAGGACTGAAGAACATGCAGTAGATCATCAGATAATGAGTGAGAAAAGTAACTGTACTGTGAGCTTGTGAAAGTACGGAAAAATTCTCCCAAGGTAAGGAAGAAAACTAAGAGCTTTGACTGCTAAAATAATAAATAAAATTAAATTATTTCTGAAAAGATAGCTCAATTATGTAAATCAAAATAGCATTGACATGGGAGAGAGACTAAAATTACAATATTAAGTGTATAAAATTAGCAACTCCAAAGGGTTATTGACAGAGGCTGATTTGACATTAAAATATATACTAGAAATTACTCTTCCACTAGAAATTACTTCAGAAAAAGTACAGCAACTGTTCAACACCATTTCTTTTAAGCATAGAGCTGCTTACATAGTCAGAATCCCTATATAGAATTTACGGTTCAAGAGTAGTCTTGTAGAAAATTCAGAAATCTTGTACAGNGAAAAAAGAAAAAAAACCACAAACCTGAGAATGATGCTGTGAAAGCAACAGTTTGCAGATGACAGCTCAGAACATCTCTGCCTGCTCTTGTTTTTCACAAACACCAGTTCTGTAATCTAGCTTAGTAATACATCCCTGTTAAGTGACAACACACGGCATCCTGCTTTAAAATCTTCCTTTACAAAACATGGAGAAAAGATATATTAAAAACATTAAGAACAGAGACAGATTTTTCAAGATGTATAAGCACTTCCTGCAATTTCAAAAAGAAGTATCTGGACTGACTAGCTGGCTTACTGATCTCAGCAAATAGAGAGAAACACCATGTTTCCACACAACTGTGTTCTTCTATATAACCATGTGTCCTGTGGAAACCAGTTATAGATCTTGCAGCATTCAGTGCTTATGTTGGTAAAATTCAGTATCAGCTTTGCAGGTAGCACAGACTGATCCCATAATATATATTTGATAGAATAGGACAGCCCAAGAGAGTGATCTAAATCACCTATGATTTTAGTCCATTCAGATAAAACATATTTTAGAAACAGATACAAGGTCATGTATCTGGGAACAGTGACTACCTGCCAGACCTAAAAAATGTGAGACTATCTTGCAAAGAAAATGCGTAAGAGAACTGAGGAGATAGCAGGAAAAAGCAGGGTAAAATTTCCAGCTGCTGTTGCAAAAAAGGTTAGCCATCACACATGCAACTGTGAGGTGTAGCTAAGAATTTCTGTCTTTGTCTGAATATGGAACTGATGGTCAACTTGGATCACTGAATAAAAAAAGGCTAGGTGTGATCAAGGGCTGGACCAAGGGTTGCTCACATTGCTTACGTGGCTGATTCATTCCCCATCACAGTTTTAGCCCACACCAATAAACACCCTCTAAGACATGAGCATATCTTGAAGGATATCAGGAACCATTCCCCAAAGCCAATAGGTGTGGCACAAAGTCAAACTACCTTTGACCTCCCAATCCAGCATACTTTTCCAACACTATCTTTTCATCTGCTATCCCATATTACCCTCAGAATACTTTGCTCAGATAGCTGGCACTCCTCAGGGTATTTGACACACAGGCCATGGGAAACCCTGCACCAAGTGCTGTGTAAAACAGATACAGGAAGTTTCTGATATTTGCACCAGGGCCAAACTCCTGAGATAATTTCTAGAAAGAGGCATGTTCTGCTTTTTTTTTTTTCTGGTCATTTTTAATCTCTAGAAAAATACAAGGCAGTGAGGCAAAGTTCTTTTGCAAGCAGTTAAGACTGTGCTCTGTCTGTCTGTAACATCAACAAACCCAGGGCTGTTAACTCAGAAAAGAAAGAATACTCCTCCCAGCAAAATGGATAAAATTTGTAATGGATCTTGATAAAAGGTTCACTGCTAATATATTAGTACAGCAAACCCCAAAGTAATGTGTAATGCATTCTTGGCATAGCATTCAGCTTAGTAAGCAGTGAGGCTGTGGTTATATTCCTTGCTTACTCCATTTTTCAAGTGAATTGCATATTTCACTCTAAATAGACTACACTGCACTAATCCAGTCTTGAGATGACAAAGGTACGTGGCAAGTTTTATTGAGGTGGAGAGGTTGTGTTTGCCTTTACAGGCAAAGATGGCTGTATTATTTGGGGCTGTAGCTGCAAACTGGGTGTGCAGGAGATTCTTAAGGTCTTATATCACACCTGAATGGCCACCTGCCACCTGCCAGAGCACACTCAACACTGGTTCAGTTTTGATGCTGATCTAATATTTGATCAGCATCTCACCTGAACTTTGCAGTTCACCCAAGTTGTCTCAGGTGATGTGTAACACATCTGCAGGCAGCTAATTGTCTTCAGCAGCCTTGCTCACGGGGGCACTCCATCAGTTAGGTCGTTGAACCAGCTGGAGCCAATGGCACAGATATGGAAAGTTTCATCAACATGCTGTGTACAGGCACTGATTCCCCCAGTCCCATTTTGAGCTAGCTCAGTTGTTTCTTTATTGTGCCTGTAATACAATTCATTCAGAGCAGGAAATAATCCCCAAGTTGGAAATAAAGTGCTTGACTTTCATGTTTCAAGGGAGGGCTGCTAATTAGCTAAAAATCTCACACCATTTTATTTATATAGAAAGCAAATTTGATTTTGAAACCACTGAGAAGCAATAACTACAGAACTTTATGATGTCACTATGAAAGAGATGTTTTCTCAGACTTTATTTATGACCTAATTTTATACAAAGCGCCTGCAGTGTTGTGGGCATACAGGAATACCAACTAAGTGCAGGGAAATCAGAGGCCGTTTGAAAAAGTCATTTGCTCAGTGATCCCCATGGGCTGATTCCAACAGAGGATTCAGGTACTTGTAAATTATGTCACAGAAACACCAAACTTGCAAGCAGGTGGACCCCAGTGATAAGTCAAAAAAAAAAAAAAAAATTGAGGCAAAGCCAAAGAAACTTAGAAGTATGATATAAAATATGTGTGCTGAGTAAGTGGTGAAAGTGAATTGATAGGTGACCTGATCTGGCCAAAGGGCTATTCTGTGCCACAGAACATCATGTTCAGTGTATCAACTGGGGGAAGTTGGCTGGAAGGGGCTGATCACTGCTCAGGGATAAGGTGGACATAGGTCAGTGGGTGGTCCACAACTGTAGTGTACATCACTTGTTTCTCTTGGGTTTTATTTCTCACCTTTTCCTTTTCATCATCATAATTTTTTAAACTGTTATTATTATTATTATTATTATTACTATTATTATTATTATTATTCACATATTAAACTGTTCTTATCTCAAACCATGGGCTTTACCTGTTTCAGATTTTCTCTCCCATCCCACCAGGAGGAGGGCAGAGAGGAAGTGAGAGAGCAGCTGCATGGTACTTAGTTGCTAGCTGGGATTAAACTATGGCAGTAGCCAAATTGCCCTCTAAGGGGAGAAATATACATTTGAGTCCACTGTTTCTGCTTGAAAAAAAAAGTGCCACCTTGCATTAGGAGCTACTCACCTCAGCATAAAATATGATTAACAATGGTTATAAATATATTAACAATGGTTCAAGCACTGCCTTGCACAGTGGGGTACATACCCACTGTGCCCACATTTCTAGCTGGCTAGGTTCAGGAGGCTCCACCTTCCACAGTGTGGATTTTAGGGTAAGCTTTGAGACAATCAGACTTTGCTGAGCTGTGTGCTCCAACCAGTCCAGCTCTCACTCACCTTCTGAAGTGCAACACTTTGTAATGCTACACTGGAAACACTGTAGGGGTGGCTTCTGGGGTGACTATGCCTCTTTTTAAGCAGGTCTTGAATTATTTCTTATTTCAGAAAAAGAGCTTTCCATTCAGCCATTAGCTGAAGGGAATCAGCAGAAGGGATGCAAATGCAAAAGATGCAGCTCTGCAGGGTGGTTGTACTGTGCCACACAGCTTATTTTGGCTGTCACTAGCCTGTATGTCTCACAGACCCCATGGACTCAGCTTTCCCCTGTGTAAAGTCTAAAACAGAGAACTGAGAATCTCTGGGAAGTAAAGTAAATTTCTCACAAATACAATATACTCAGAACCATGCAAAACCATCTCTTGATTTTTAAGGGCTTACTGTTGAAACCATTTGGGTTATTTGAAGCCTAAGAAGTAAATACTGTCTCCAGACACTTCTGTTCTGGCAAGGCTTAAAATTCCTTGTCCCAGCAGGGAGAACAAGTCATCCCCTCATCTCCACTCAGGGCAATGTTCAAAAGTTTTATTTATATATACATCAGCTTAAATCTCAGCTTCAAGTGGTATGACCCAGCTGCAAAAGCTGCCAACTCCCAGATGCTTTTTGTCTCTGGCTGTACACTTATCTCTCAGAAGACTACCCTGGGTCAGGGGATGGCAGTGATTATCCGTATTTCTTTCCTACATCCAAAGCAATCATTTTAAAGCTGCACAGTCTTTCTCACAAGCCCTTGTCTGGGTCTTGTCTAGGTCATATATTATTACTCCCTATGAAAACTGCAGAGTCTTGCTAGATTGACTATAAATATCCTCAGGTTGCTGCAGGTTTTTGATTTGTTGCACAATACTAGATGAAAATCCTTTCAGCTTAATATGAATGAAGACTCGAGGTTTATATGGCAGCCTTGCAAGAAGAGAAGGTCATCATAACTCCATCTTCTGAAAAGAAAATGAGGGCTGAAGGAGTGTAATTAAGAATTTTTTCTGCAAATAGAAAGTAAGCTCTGTACTCAAAAGGTTTGGGGTGGTGATGGCAACCACTTTAACTTATCAGACATTTCCTGTTGACAGGTATTTGGGGTGGTCCCAGCAGTAATTTTTAATTTCTTTTAAATAAATTTGACACCAGCTGACAAAAAAAAAAGTCCATTATTAATGCATTAAGAGAAAGGGAATGAACTGTAAATCTTTATCATTGTAAACCTGAGAGAGGCTTTGTGTTCTTCGTTTTTGAGGCTTTGTCATCAGAACCAAGCACAGTGCTTAGTGTTGTGAAAAACAAACAAAACAGTGTGTGAAAATCCATCATGCCAGTAACATGCACAGGTAACTAGGGCAAAGTTCCTCCTTTCCAGACAGGCTGGCAGCACGTTTCAGGAGAGGCAGGAGGACTACCATCCAGCTGAGGTCCAACCACCCCCATGCAGAGAGTGGAGTGTTTCGAGAGGCTTTTGCCAGAGCTGCTCCTCAGGAGCCATGGCATCAAGGCTTCTGCATGGACACAGGGATTTCTCCTACCTGAGATATTTTTTTCCCAGTTCTTTACCTCCTCCTTGTCCTAACACTCTTCTTAACACAGACAGACAATCTCGGATACATCATGGAAGAATAAATATTGCAGATTTGAGCTGGATTTATTTTTTATAGCTGCTGTAACCAGCTGTGTTTGCTGTACAATCTGCTGGCCACAGCCACCGCCCTGCTGAGCTACCTCTGCCCACCAACTTCCTCACAGGGCTTCAGGTCTTTTACAGTGGAATCATTTGCAACAGGATTTTCGTATAAGCTTTGCAACATAAGAGAAATTTCACCTGCCCTTCTTAACCAAAAATAAAAGAGCAACAAACTGTGGACTCTTCTAACAATGGCAGTCTCATCCTACTGATCAGTGCAGGGTGTGGCAGATATTAAGGTGCTTTTGTTTTTACCTGGCTGACAGTGTTTCTAAATGCATGGGCTGTGGCTTTCTTTCATCCTCTAAATACCTCGATTGTCACTAAAGCACTGACACACCTTGTCTTGTCTAGTTAGAAGCCCACAGACACACTAACACTGTTTAGAGAACTCTCTCCAATCCCTGCAAGAAACACTGCCACTCATTCTCTTCACTCCTCCAAGGCCTCCAAGAAGTAGCTTACACAGAGGATAGAAAATTGTCAACTTTTCATGTCTGTAAAGCACCTGGGTGGTAGAATTTTATGGAAGACGTTACCGACACACATGAAATAGATTTCATTCATTTATGGAATTCAAACAGATAATAAATTAATTTTTTTGCTTCTTTTCAAATTTAATTTCTAGAGCTACAAAAGACAAGATGATGATTATTATAGTATTATTATTCCTGTGTCAAAGAAGATTAAAGCATGGTATAATTCCAGGAGTGAATATAAACCTGGTACACTCCTTCCATGCCATATTTTTATCATCACCATGGCTACATAGAGGCTTTAATGGTTATTCAGCTTTCTGGCACTGTAGATTTTTGTACCGGAGCTCCTTTTTCTCAGAATTTCTTCAGATTTTTTGTCATGAAAAAAAAAATTATTAAAACATTTCTGAGATAAACTTTTCATTCCCTGCATTTTCACTCCATAGTAAGTATGCTTGCATCCAATTTTAGAAAGCAATATCAAGTAATATCTATTCCTTTAATTTTTGTATGGCCATTTTAGGTTTCCCACATGGAGAGTGTGGTCTTTCCTCTAAAAGGATATAATAGAACCTATAGAATAGACCTATTCTTCTGGTCCTGCTACCCATCCTAACCAATCTCCTTCTCCACAGAAAAAGAGAAGGCCTATTTTACATTTCAGACACTAAGTACTTCGATTAACTGTTTGAGATTATGACTGAGCACTAAGTAATTCTTCTGTTAGGTTAAGAAGTTTAGTTTGGAGCTCTTGTCCTCAAGGGTACACATTTTCAGATAGATATAAATGCATTTGATATTATTTATGTGAACATCTGCATTTGTATCAACTGGTGCTTGTGGCCCACCTGTATTTCCTAAGACTTGGAATTGGTGTAGTATTTAAAAGAGTCATTGTAAGGACCATTAGCAATCAATTAACAGATTCTTTCAAGCTTTTCCCTCATGGTAAGTGAAAAGTGTGCAAATCTCTAAAAGGCACTGGAGCAAAGCTTAATCCTTGGACACTATGCATATATTAACCTCTACAAAGACTTTGATCAAACCCTTAAATGTCATCAGCCCCCTTTCTGTTTCTTCCGGGCCATATAACATCACACACACCACAAGAATTGACCTTTATTGTTTGCAGGCATGCCTGAGGATATTTACATCACCCACACACAGCCCAGAGATACCAGTCTCTGTTCCTTACAAGATCTAAATAACTCACAGTGCATGGAAAGCAGAATTGCATACCCCTACAATAATTTGGATTAGAAGGAACTCCTAGAGGTCATCTGATTCAGCCCCTCCACCTCCTCTTCACATCCTCTCTTGGTTCCAAGCAGGGAGAACTTCAAAGATGGGTCTATCTTCAAGTTGGAACAGCTTGCTCAGGGCTTTGCCTACATCAGGTCAATGAACCTGTTGCTACCAGGATAGAGAAGCCAATTGGCTGTACATGTGAAAGAGCACAAATTCCCCACAGCAGCATTTCTATATCTAGCACAAGCAGTTTTCCCAACTTGTCCATCAATAACAACACAGTCATTGACAAAAACAAAACCAAAAAAAACATTCCTTTGGTTTCAGGACAAAGCCAGTGCTTTGATTCCAGGATATGCTCTAAGAGCACTCTATCAGTGATGCCCATGCTGCATGCAGAGAACCACAGCTGGAAATCTCCAAAAGCAGTTTCTCCAGAGGGCATGAATGCAAACTTTGAAGTTTGATTATTCTATTCCTTTTTTCAGAAGTGGGGGTGTCCAGCCATGAACCCCTCAGTAGACAGCACAAGCAAGATGTGTCAGATTTTGCTCAGGAGGCATCAGAGACACATCATCTTTGTAATGAATGGCCAGGTCAATTAATATCTGCATCCCCAGTGGTTTCCACACTGCTGAGGGGTCTGAGGAAAACTAAGTGGGAGAAACAGCTGGTTCCTCCATTTTGTAGTCTAAACCATCTTGCCTGTAAAGTGCCTGACCCTTCAGTGGGCCCTATGGCCCAAAATATGCCTTCTCTGCTTCCAAATGGAAATGCAAGGGAGCCAATTTCCATTCAAATTGTCTCCTCTGCAAGCAAAAGGAACACGAAACCTGCTTCACTCACTGTTCTTTGTAGATGACACTGCTGTCACTCTCCCCTGCCAAGCAGGCACTGCTGTGACACATCTCCATGGGCAAGTGCATTTGCACTCCTGCGTGCAGAGCAAAATGCACACAGAGGTAGCACCTGTCAAAGACCTCCAATTAACTCGCAAGTAACTTTCCTCTCAGTGCACCACATGATTGAGTCCTAATTGAGCATCACATTCCTCCTGGATGCAAAAGCAAACCATTATGGACAAATGAGTCAAAAAGCCGAAATAAAAATCAGTCAGATAGCTCAAGCACGCCTGACAGAGCTATTTAAAGGATTCTGGCCATTAGCTATCACTTCGATTATATCACTTTTCATACTGACATAAAAGGTGGCAGAGGAGCTATTTTCTCAGTCTCTTGCTTCTTCACAAGAGGAGACAAACATCAGGCACAAAATATTCATAAAAAACATTAGCTGTCTTTGTTGCCATTTCGTCTTCACCAGACTCTAATGTTTTTTTCTGGGGTGGGGAGGGCACATGTCTGAACAGCCAAATACTACTTTTAGGGCTTTCAAAGAATAGCCTGTATATGAAAAAGATATGTCTACATATGGATGATTATACTAGTCTTTAATGCCTGGTCCCCATGTGTATTTTGCTGGTGCAACAAAAGTCTTAGACCTAGGTATTTATATATAGATATATATGTGGCATATTTTCAATATTTATGTTTTATGTTCAATTGCCAGCAAGATTGTGAACATCATAAGTTTACTTCCTTTTCTGTTATACAAAAAAAAAAAAATTGCTGTGTCTCAAACCAACTATAATCTGTGTAGTTTGAAGCCTAGTTTTATGAAAAGTTAGGGAATGCAATTTGAGGCTGGCTTTCTTTGAAATTAAGCCATTCCTCAGTGTATCTCATTATCTATCTTCCTTCACACAAAAGTCCTCAAAGTAATGGCTTTCCTTATAATTAAAAGGAGGACAAATACAAAGAATAAGTCTCTCATATGTCCAACCCCAATGGGTTCTCTATGCTATTAGCAATCCATTCAATGACTGCTGTTTTCACTGCCATAGGAAAGAGGGGAGTTCCCATACAAACCTCCAAGTAATTCTAATTGCAAGATAGTCAGGAGGCTGGAGCACAAGGCATACAAGGAAAGGAGAGCAGCACTGTTCATCCTGAAGAGGTGAAAACAAAGATGGAATCTTACTGCTGCTTCCAACTACCTCATGAAAGACTACTAAGAACACAGAGCCATATTCTCATTGTAGCTCTGTTCTGGTTTGAA
>VZTR01033287.1:58014-128240 GCA_013400775.1 Chaetops frenatus | reverse complement strand
GTAGGAGGATGGTTTTTTTTCTGACCTCAGATATTTCACTGCCATTCACTGTTAATTGATTTGAATGAGAGATACTTAGGGCAAGTCACATAGAATAAAAACCTTGGATATATGGATTATAACTCTTTCATTTATGGTTTTGGCAGTTCTTATTTTTTTCCAGTATAATTGTAACTTTAGATCAAAGAAATTACTGGTTTATTTGAACAATAGTGTAAGTTGTTGGGTTGTTATTTCTGTGAAAACAGAGTAGTTTATTGCCTATTTCACTGAAATTTTGTAGAAAGACACTGCATTAGTCCACTTGAGAGAAGCACTGAAAAAGGGAGCTCTTTTTCAGTATGTCACTTGCCAAAAGTCAGCTCTGATGAGGTCATTCTTGGAGTTAGCTGCTCTGAGTTCCAAATCCTTCTATAAAGTTATTTCTTTCCCTCCTCAGCAATTACTTTCCAAAGGCTCATCTGTTGAGTAGCAATGGTGCAAAAAAGTAATTTCTCTTCTGACATATAGAATAAACTGAGGTGGAGAAAGAAACCAAAAAATTCAACCGAAAATTATCTGCCTGACATTGCACAATCGAGTTACAAACAAGTGGGTAACTGGAGTCTTGTACAAAAACCATCTTGTGCTCTTGTTGTGTCTGCCCCTTCCCTCCTTTTCCAGCTATTTATTTCCTTCTGATCTAGTAATTTGGCAAACACTTTCTCCTTTATAGTAAGGAAGAAGTAGGTTTTTAGGAGTTCCTCATCATTATGTACTATATAGTGAAAAATACAGAAAATATTGTTGCCCAGAGAGGTGGTGGGTGTCCCATCCCTGGAAACATTCCAGGTCAGGTTGAATAGAGTTCTGAGCAACCTGATGTAGTTCAAGATGTCCCTGCTCATTGCAAGGGGGTTGAACTAGACCTTCCAACCCGAATAACTCTGTGATTCTATGATTATATCTTCTCTATGAATTATAGTAATACAGAAAATACATAAACTCATCACTGGAAGTATACATATATAGATATATCATAAGCAGTAGAGCTGTTTTTAATTAGAGCTAAATCCTGCAAAGTTACGTTTCCCAATCTCTTTCAAGTGCATAGAAGAAATGAAACGTGAAGCGAGACCTGTTAAGATTGACAGAAGACTGACAGGTGCAAACATAATTGATGAGCCTTTGCAACAGGTAAGTTCTAACCAGGATGATCTAACCTACTTTTATTTATTTTTTTTGCAAGTATTGACTGTGTAATACAGAAGCAGTTGCATGACAAATAGAATTTCAACGTTTGATCATATTTGAGAGTGATGAATGAAAAAACCATGGGAGATGGGCCAGGATATTGGGCAATATTTCAGTGTGTTTTCAGTATATTTTGCTTTCTCAGTGTAGTGGTAAAAACGGTATGTGTAAACCAGTCTGAAAGAGACGTTTTAGTGAGTGAATTTTATTGTTTCACTGCCAGTTTCATGATGGTAAGGGAATATCATGCACTCTGGTAGCCTTTTAGGATAACTGCTATTGCGTTATCAGGCACAAAAACTTGCGCTTTTTTTGTTCTTTTTCATTAGTTCTTTTTATCTTTCCATTTTCAGGTAATCCAGTTTTCCCTGAGAGACTATGTGCAGTATTGGTATTACACACTAAGTGATGATGAATCCTTTCTTCTGGAAATTAGGCAGGCTCTTCAGTATGCACTTGTTCAGTTTTCTGCCAGGTAAGATTTGCTTTTATTTGAATGAATATACTGTGGGTTGTATGGTAATAGATAAGTGATTAAGTTTATATACTAGCGTAGTTCAGTGCATTTTACAGAAAAAACATGTAAAAATTTAAGATTGTAATGTAAGAAGTACAATCTTTTGTTGATCTCTTGGGGAAATAATGGAGATAATGGTGTTTGTAGTCATGATCTTTTGCTAAATGACCATTTCAAAATTTAGATTAATGTCTAAAATCATTGAACTGCCTTTTTTTTTTTCTTTTTTTTTCTTTTTTGCAACTTAAGCATTAAGTTTGCGAATGTTGCAAAAAGGAAAAATACCTCTTTGTATTCTGCTCTGTTTCATGTAAAGAGCAGGGCCTCTCCCAAGTTAAGTCAGTCCAAAAGTCTGAATTCAACATATGGATCACCTCAAATGATTTTTACAAGTGATGTGCCTCTTCCATATGTCAAAACAATATGTATTTTAAAAAGAATAGTAGGCTGGGGAATGAAATGGAATGTCACCTATGCAAATATTTTTTTTTAAAAACAGTATTGATTGAGGACAAATGGATAGTTTGTTAATTATCTCTTATTTCACCTGCTGTTCCCTGACTTCCTGCTACTCGATTAAGCAACTTGTCTGGGAAATTCACTTCTTTAGTATGGCTGATTTCTCAGCCCAGGTACCATGTGCCTTTATATCCATATACTTGTTTATTAAGTTTTTATTTCAGGTATTCATTCCACTGTGCTTATTGTTACTTGCTCTCTCTGAAGAAAAGGTTGTGGGTCACCTAAGTAACTTCTTAACAATTTTAAGGTGTCGTTATCCCCTCCCTCTGTTGACTTGAAAATGTAGCTTAGTGTGCTTTTCTGACAGTGAGGGTCAAAGACAGAGGGCTGGGTTTAATACTAGGAAAAACTAATTATAATAATAATTATAAATAGAAAATAATAATATATAATATAGTAAAATAATGAAAATCCTATGAAACACTATTGAAATGGTGAAAATTACGCTAAATAAACTATGTTGCATGAACCAAACTTAAGGTTGTATGAAATGGAGCTGGCTACCCAGCTTTAGCGTTTTTGTCTGTTTGGCAAAGTTAGTTCATTGGACAGTGTTGAGCACTGAGTTTGTGTCAAAGTAGGTCAAATTCTAGCAAGTTTATTTTTCTTTCCTACAGTCCTATAGCACTTCAGAAATAGGCACTGCTCCTGTGCAGTTGTGTTCCACTGTACAAAGCAAATCAATTTCACAGGCCTGCAGCAGTTTTTCTTCTGCAGAAAAGATGATATAGCATATTTATAATGCCTTTAGTTGGATATAGCTGAAGCAGTTTAGATTAGTGCCTATAGTTTCATACAGCCTGTCAGCTTCTGGAGAGAATGAGTTCAGTGGGAATGTTTGGTTCCCTGGGAGCCGCAGCTTTGGGATCCTGGTGTAAGGCTGCCACCCAGAGGTTTTATGCGGTTCTGTCTTGTGCCGATGAGGAGTCTGGAGTACTGATTGTTTGATCGACGGCCCTTTGGGACAGCTCTGCT
This sequence comes from Chaetops frenatus, assembly GCA_013400775.1. Classification (NCBI taxonomy): domain Eukaryota; kingdom Metazoa; phylum Chordata; class Aves; order Passeriformes; family Picathartidae; genus Chaetops; species Chaetops frenatus. The sequence goes on along the minus strand of VZTR01033287.1, from coordinate 124,993 downwards.
TCTTATCTGCTATCACCTCTAGATTTTGCAGTAGCTTTCCCTTGCGTCTTATTTACACCTCTAGATTTTGCAGTGGCTGTCCCTTTCTTCCAGAGTTCCTTATCTCTTTCTCTCTCCTCGAGGAAAGAAGGAGCAAGTAAGGAAACAAACACAAAAAAAGAAGTGATGTAGGATTCCTGCTATAATTAAGTGGGCATCTTGAGAGAGTTCAGGCAATAAAACACTTAGTGCAGAGTAAGAGTTACTACTAGCAGCAAGATTCATTAAACATATAATGCACAATCACATTTTTAGTTTGCCTAGTAAGGCACAGATAGCATAAAAATACCTCGATCCCTTTCACACCACTAAGGAAGCAGTTTTATGTAAATCTAACAGTGACCATTTTCTGATCTAAACCGAAGTGTGTTGTTGGAAGAGGATGCTAAGTACCTCATATAAGCTGTGGAATCAATTGATGATAATATTAGATTGCATTTAGTTTCAGGTGAAATGTGTGTTTTCTCACTGGTGCATATTTTGCAAATTCAGAAGAAAATTATTTTGATTAGATGCCTTCCAAAATGGTAGAAAGAATGGCTGAAAAAGACCTGGAGATTATTTTAGTTTTACATTGTGAACTGCTTATATCCAGACTTCTCACAGATATTTGACAATGTCACAAATCAGAACACTATTCCAGATGCAAATGCTGACTTTCAACTAAATCAAACATAAATATTAATGTGGTGCAAGAGTGGTATTTTACAATATTTGGTTTTTCAGGGGATAGGCAATTAGGAGACTGATTTATTTCTTTGCTTTTCCATGTTTGTTATCAGTGTGGTTCCTGGCAGGAAGGAAGGAGAAGTAGGAATTTATTATTGTTCTTTGTGTTCACAAGAAAATAATTCATTGCCATGGATGTCTTTTACTAATAGGTCAAAGGAAACAGACTGGCAGCCTTATTTCACTACACGACTTGTTGATGACTTTGGCACTCATCTTCGAGTTTTCAGAAAAGCTCAGCAAAGGATAGCAGAGAAAGGTGATCAGATGAAAGGTAATGGGAAGTGTTTTTTATTTGAGCCTGAGTAGGCTGGTATCTTATGTGTGTGAAATATAGTTAGCCTTGTTTTATAATTCAAGTTTGCTCTCAAGTTTCTAGTCTTGACAAAAACGTTTTCTACTTTCTTTTGCATAGATCAAGCTGAGGAACTTGTAGATACATTCTTTGAGGTTGAAGTTGAGATGGAAAAAGATGTCTGTCGTGATCTAGTCTGCACTTCTCCCAAAGATGAAGAAGGTCTCAGTATTATCTTCTGAGTAAATATATTAGTATGGGAGACTAAATTAAAATACTAACAATTGTGTTCACAGTATGAAATGCCTTAAATCTTAAAATGTGACTTTCAAAGTGTGGTTATCTACTATACATGTATATTTCCTCTGGTTTGTACATATTAATGCTATAACTAAAATGAAGCATGTACATATGTAAGTCTTCCTCCCTTAACTGAAAGAATTTTAAGATAGAAATGTTTTTTTTCTGGGAGGGAGGAGATGGGTTTGCAGATTCTTACTGCGTTTTGTTAGGTATGCCTTCCTTATCACTTATTCTGTAGTCTTCCTTCAAAAAACGTTATATTTTTAGGCAAAGTGTTGAAGGAGGGGGAAAAGAAGCTTTGTAAGTAAGGAATTTTCCAAGTTAGGAAAATGCATTAGAATTAGGTTTGTTGGGGTTTTTTTTGAATTTGGCTTTTGTTGTCTTGGGTTTGAGGCAGACCTTTCTCATCAGTGCTACTTACGTTCCATCTGAAAGGTGCTACTGTGATGCTTGGACAGTAAGAGATACATCATTGCATGTTTGAACTCAAAATTAAGGATTTCTCTATGGGATTTGATGATATCAGGTAAGATGTGAAGTAAAATAATACGAAATTGTGCTGAGGGGTTTTTGTTTTCCTTCTCCAGGATTCCTAAGGGATCTGTGTGAGGTTTTACTGTATATATTGCTACCTCCTGGAGACTTCCAGAACAAGATCATGCGATACTTTGTCAGGGTAAGTACTGACTCTAAAAGCCATCCCTGTTGTTTGGTTCAATGTCATAAAAATTTTTTTAGATCTAAACTGCTGCTCTTATTTTTTAAAATTGATCTAATTTAATATTAGGGTATTTTAAAAGCCTTGATAAAAGTCTTGATAAGCATTTAATAGCAGTGAACAGTTTGTGTGAAATGTTTTTGAAGGTTCTTTTATTTTAGCTCTACCAACATAAGAAAAGCATGAGAAAATGGATGTTGTTTTTCTTGAGGTTGTTTTTTCTTGAGGAGCTTTGTCTTGTAATTTCTTGTAATTACAAATTTCATTTGCAGTGTTAATTGGAAGGGAATGTGGTAGTGCCTATTAAATGTCTTCTGTAATTACACTTTTGTGTTTTAAGCTCTGCACAGTGATGTTTAAAGTGTTGCAGTTATACTAGCTTTATAAATAAATGTATAAAGCAATCTATCTTCCTTTGTTTTTTAGGAAATCCTCTCCCGAGGAATTCTTCTTCCATTAATAAACCAGCTCAGTGATCCTGATTATATTAATCAGTATGTCATATGGATGGTAAGATTTAAAACGTTTAAAATTGTTTGTATTTCCAGAACATTTTCATATAAAGCTTTACTCATGTTCCCTATAATCACGATGAATAGATCCCGGGTATAAATGTTACCAATGGACCTGTTGGCAGAGATAGTGAACTTAGGGCTGCTATGTTAAATTTTATACACATGTACACACACAAAGTCTATATATCTGCATTCTTCATTTTGATTGTTCAGTAAAAGTTGCCTGACTGAGGACAAATGTATCACAAAATGTAAAGTTCACTCCTCTGACTGTTCTACTTGGCTGTTTGGGAAGTATGGCAGTAACTGTGGAAGTGTTTTCCCCTGACTGTGTTTACAGTTTGACCTTTCAAGCTTAAGAGGCCTCAAGAATGAAAACTAAGAAAGATTTATTTTCTACTAAGGAATTTCAGGGCAATTGTTTTAGGACTGTTTGTCTTAACCCTAAATAATTCAACTGACTGGGCAGAAACATTTTTTTTACTTTGGTAGCGCTCTAATGCACCTGCAAGAAAAGCCCCCAAACTTTTTAAAGTAGTATTATATAGTAAAGCTAACATAAATAGAATATTTGTGCTTTAATTAACATCACTGATTCTTTGCAAAGCAAGTCAAAACTTACTCTTATACTTTATTATCCTTTATAGTTCATGAATCAAGCTTAATTTTTTTTGCCCCCCAACTCCTGTCTTTTTATTCATATATTTTTATTCTCATAGTGTACATTCAGATTCTATGCTGAAAACACCCTTGCATTTCAAAGTTCTTATTATGTATGGAATTATGGAATGGCTTCAAGTGTATGTGTACAATGTTTCATTCACTCCAGCCTCTGCCATTTCATGTAAAAATTTACACATATTCTACAAGAACCTGGCTTTAGTAAGAAAAAATATTGCTCATCTGGACCAGAATTTTCAATTCTTGATTCCCTTTTCCTCCTACGCATGTTCTTTATTTGTAACTTGGCTTTGTTCTTTATTTATTGAGCACTGCCCCTGGCTGCATCCAGAGATAGGATTCTGAGATTTTTTTAAAGGTTTTTGTTATGATAGTGATGTCCCAAATAACTAATTTTCAAAATTGCTTTCTGAGATGAAGAAGCAAATGTGCTGGGCAAAAGATAAGGAAAAGATTTAGTACAAGCCTTATGAAATGAAGATTGTTGCAGAAATTAAGGTCAGAAGTAGAGATGACTGAAATAAATCCTGGCTCCTTTTGGAACCTTTGACATAAAGTGAGACTTGAATGAAAAAATCAGTTCCTGAAAAAGAGAAGTTTAATTCCAGGTTTCTAGGCATACCGCAGTCTGATACTAATTCTGTTACAATAAATTACAAAGCTTCAGTGTAAAATTAGAAGTTAATTCAAACTTCTCTCTTCACAGTGAAATTCACATTTTTACAAAACGTTTTAAGTTCAAGTATTGCTTGCAGTATTACTTTTAAAAGCGGATTTCTAGGGAGATTTTTCCATTAACTTTGGTCAATGGTATCCAGTCTCCATTCTTTCGGCTTCCTGCAACTCACGTCAATGCAATTCTTCAGTACAAACCCAGTATTACATTTCCATATCAAAGCGAGCATTGATAAGAGATGTGGGTGAAGTGAGTTTTTTGGCTTCAGATGGTAAAGATAGCAGAACTCAACCCTCAGGACCTGCATGCACGTGTTGTAAAGCTGCCAGCCTTCCCCTGATCTCCATACTGCATTCACAGCACGATTTCCAGTGATCTTGGCAGCACAGCAGGCTTCCTTCGCTTGTACAAATTCCTTTGAGTCCCTAGAGCAGGTTTACTCTATGCCAATACTGGTAAAATACTGTGTATTTAAATAGCTTAATAATTATTATTTGCCAGGTTATCTAAATTAGGGTTCCAAAGAGGAGTAATTTACTCTTTTTTTCTCCCTCAGTCGGTTATGATTACACTGTAGAATGTTTTAATTACTTTTGTAATTCTGTATTTTAAGAAGCCATTAGTTTGGAAGCATGTACACTTGCAGAGGTATCTTGGTAAAGCTGAACCTTTTCTGTGGTCTCACCATTTCCTGCCTACTTAGCTAAGGAGATAATAGTGAAAGGAGGTGCATTGGATTTTGGAGAAGATCTTCATTAAGGAGGTTGTTGGACTTTCCGTGTGTCTGTATTGTACTTCTTGAAAAAAAAAAGTGATGGTGTGAAATAGGTTTTGATTATGCATGCTTTTTCTGTCTTAGTCTATGTAAAATTTCAGTACCAAAAGGAAGATTTAGCATCAAAGAATTTTCAAAATGCCACTTTGCAGTGCTGTATCAAAGTAATTCACTTGAAGAAAAATCATGTCTTCTGCTTTTAGCTGTTTTGTACTACTTACACTGTAAAACTTTGTGTTTCAGATTCGTGATTCCAACTGTAACTATGAGGCCTTTATGAATATTATTAAATTAAGTGATAATATAGGAGAGTTGGAAGCAGTGAAAGATAAAGCAAGTGAAGAACTGCAATATCTTCGATCTCTAGATACAGCAGGAGATGGTTAGTGCTGCATTATTTTGCAAAATATGAAATGTATTAACCAGCATGATCTCTGTAGCATATTGCAACAATTAGAAAATAAGCACTCTAATGCAGCATAGTATAAAGTATTTTGCTTTTAAAAAAATTGCTTAAGAAGTGTTAAAACTTGAATTTTTATTTTTGTAAGTATTTTGTTGGTTGGTTTGTGTTTGATTCTTTTTTGTAAGTATGGAGTATTTGGTTAACTAAGTGTTTTTTTGTTAAATCGAAACTGCCTGACTGGTGGTTCTGAATTCTGAAATATTTAAGATATTAATGGTAGTCAGTTAACCATTAATATGAAAAAGGGAAAAGAAAAATATTTCTTCTTGTTCACTTCCATTTAGCAAGGTATTTGAACTGAAAAAAAACCCCCCAAGGCTGTATTCAGTCATCTGCATTGCTTAATTGTCCTTCTTTTTGCTTTCAGATATCAACACTATAAAAAATCAAATAAACAGTTTATTATATGTTATTAAAGTATGTGATTCAAGAATTCAGAGGTTGCAGTCAGGAAAAGTAAGTGTTTTAATTTTTTTTATAGTTTTGAAAGAGTGAGGTGGCAAATGACTGACTAGTTGTTAGTTTTTCTTGTTTTATAATTAAGGGTTGATAGAATTGCTATGTTTGGCTTTACTTAGTTTCTTGACCATCTTAATTTGGGCTATGTGTGGTTCCAAGAAAATGTAATATTCTGCATATATTGACTATTAAAGTTATTAAGCATTCTATAGCTGGGCTTGAAGGCATTAGTGTAATAGCAAGAAATGTCATATTGGCAGAAGAAAGTGTGACTGAGATTAATTTAAGTTGTGGTGACCTGTGGCCCGTCAAATGCTGAAATTAATTCTTGTTAATTTTCTGCTACTGTCACTGTTGATGGGGAATTTGGGTCTAATTTGACCTGTAGGCTATTACAGGAATAGCAGTAATAAAGTCCAGCTTCTCATGTAGTAGAATAGGTGCAACCAGTTTTGAAGGCAAATAATTAAAAAACCATGACTTTCTAATCTAGACCTTCATTTATTAGTGATCATGAAAATATCTAATCATTGAGATGCTACTTTATTATATGTAATGTAATTTTTTTTATCTTACCTGCTTTGTGATAAGTAGAATTTTTAAAAGTTAATTCAAAAAAAGCCTATGAACACTGAACTGTGTCTTACAGGAAATAGATACTGTGAAACTGGCAGCAAACTTTGGGAAACTTTGCACAGTCCCTCTGGACCATATTCTGGTAGACAATGTTGCACTACAGTTTTTTATGGGTAAGTGTTAATTTATCTGATCTGCTTTATTTATAAGGAATATGCTGACTCATAGGACTGTATGCTTGGAGTTGCTAAATGTCAGTACTAAGAATGCCCCATCTGTTTTGCTGGTGGTTATAGTCCTTTTAATGCAGTAGATGGAAACAGTCCAGGAAGTTCCTGGAATGCATGGGAGGTACTTCCTGTCACGGTTAGTGAGGCAGCCAACCTAGAAAGGCACCTGCCTGAACCCATTGTTTGCAAGCAGGGTGATGTGGTAGTTGGAGGCTGTCTTGGGCATGAAATGAACACCCTCAGTCAGTTTTCAGATGACACTGAAGCTGGGCAGGAGTGTTCATCTGCTGGAGGGCAGGAAGGCTCTCTAGCGGGAAGAAGGCTGGATTGATGGTCCGAGGTCAGTTGTGTGAGATTCAATAAAGCCAAGTGCCAGGTCCTGCACTTGTGTCAACCCCAGGCAGTGCTGCAGGCTGGGGGCAGAGTGGCTGGAAAACTACCTGGCAGAAAAGCACCTGGGGGTGCTGGTTGACAGCAGCTGAACATGAGCCAGGAGTGAGCCCAGGTGACCAACAAGGCCAATGGCAGCCTGGCTTGGATCAGCAATAGTGTGGCCAGCAGGACCAGGGCAGGGGTTGTCCCCCCGTATTCAGCACTGGTCAGGCCACACCTCAAATCCTGTGTTGAATTTTTGGGACCTTCACTACAAGAAAGACATTGACGTGCTGGAGCATATCCAGAGAAGGGCTATGAAGCTGGGGAGGGGTCAGGAGCACAAGTCTTAATGCAGAATGGCCCAGGGAACTGGGGTTGCTTAAGCTGGAGAAAAGGATGCTCAGGGCCGAACCTTATCACTCTCTACAGCTGGCTGAAAGGTGGCTGCAGTGAGGCGAAGGCTGCTCTCTTCTCCAAGGCAGCTAGCAACAGGGTAAGAGGAAATTGCCTCAAGATGTGCCAGATGAGGTTTAGATTGGATATTAGGAAACATTTCTTTACCAAAAAGGTGAAGCATTGGCTTGACAGGCTGCCCAGGGAAGTGGTTGAGTCACCCTTGAGGTGCTTAAAAGACATGTAGATGTGGTACTTTGGAACATGGTTTAGTGGTAGATTGGCAGTCTTGAACGTCTTTTCCAACCTAAATGATCCTATAATTGTATGAACCTGGTTTTTGCAATTCAGTTTGAACTTTGTCTTCATTTGTATCATGTTGGACAAGCCTGTTATGGTCACATGGTAACAATGGATTCACTTTTTACATATGCATTTGAGGATTCAGTGCTTAGTTCCTAGGCTTTGCTCTCAGGTTTTTTTTTTACTGATTGTCACCAATATGTATATATGTATACATATCACTAGTATGTATATTTATTTTTTCAATTGACTCTATATGGCAAGTATTCCAGATGTATAACTAGACCCTGCTGTTCCATATGTAGACAACACTGTAGAGAATTCCTATTCCAAGATGCACAACAGTAACTAAGATCATGTGGTGTCTGTTTTCTGTAGATTACATGCAGCAAACTGGTGGCCAAGCACATCTGTTTTTCTGGATGACAGTGGAGGGATACAGGGTTACAGCACAGCAACAGCTGGAGGTACTTCAAAGCCGGCAGAAAGATGGAAAACATCAGACTAATCAGACCAAGGGTCTGTTAAGAGCAGCTGCATTTGGAGTTTATGAGCAATATTTATCAGAAAAGGTAAGAATAACTGAATTCTGCAGTTTGGTGTTTATTGTTTGTACAGATACTTCTTTTATAGTTATGGCTAAGTTAATATGAAATGGTTAATGTAGCACAAGTTGCTTACATGTTGACATTTAAGTTATTACTTATGTATCTTCCCTCTCTCATGTCAAGCAGTAAGAAAGTTTCCTCTTTTGTGTTCCTCCTCATTTTAAAAGGCTCGTATTGTCACTGACTGCCCTGTCAGATGCAGTGTTGCTCAGAAGCTGACTCTAGAACAGAGAAACTAGAGACAATGTAAAGAATAAAACAGTGTGTAAATAATAAAATAGTGTCTCTCTGGATATGCTGTCCTTTTCCTTCCTCTTATTCTGCCCTCCACCCTTTCCTGCCCCCTTAAGAAATGTTTTTAAATAAATGGAACTGAATATTTGTCCAAACTTGCATTAAGATTGGGTTATCAAATAAAATAGCTTCCTGTGCCTCTCCACAATTGTCTGTGTAAATTGCTCAAATATCACCATTGGGTATCTTTCAATAAACAGTAAGGATTCCTCTGAAAGAAACCACTCATCAACTTGACAAAGCATCATTGTTCTGAATTTGTGTGTGCATAAAAATCACCTCTCACTGAGAAATGGGCAGAGTTGACAAATTGTTAGCCTTTCCTCAGATGTTTCAGGGCTTTATCCTATTACTTTTTTTATTGTCTTGTTCTTGGTTTCTGAATCTAAGTCTTTTTCATAAATAAATAAAAACTGCTTTTAAGTCTGAATAAATCTCATTTAGGTACTGCTTAAAAATGTATGTATAAATTGTTTTTGAGGCAATTCCTAATGTTTAATAGTGAAATTTCTAAGTTTTAATACAAACTCTGAACTTAATTTTGGGGGTGGAGGGGATTTGACTCTTGTATGTTCTAGACAGTTACAGACATATTTGTGAAGAAAAAATTTACTTTACTTAGTTGCAGCATTGCATCAGATTTTATTTGTTAAAGTAGAACCTTCTTATTTTTATGCTGCAAAAGTTGATTTAGCTCTCTATGACAGGCATCTCCAAGAGTTAATATTGATGACAACTTAGTAGCAAAACTTGCAGAAACACTGAACCATGAGGATCCAACACCTGAAATCTTCGATGACATTCAGAGAAAGGTATACTCTATTCATCCTTTATTTCATAAGGTCTGTTAATGCTATAGAGTATAAAACATAATTACAGATGCTAAAAAAGAAGGAAGTCCAATATCTAGAACCTAAAACCTGTGTTACCATTTTTCTATTCTGCGAAAATCACACTCTAAACTTACTAACTTCTGCTTTGTCATTCGTTAGCCCATGGTTTTCAAAGCAATATGCAGAAGGAGTAGGTGTCCTGTATGAATCTAAATATGCAGCACAGTTTAGAATTATCATTTTTTTTGTTAATGCACCAATTTAAGAAAAATGTCATGAGTAGACTAAGACACACAGTTTTTGTTCAGTTTTACTTCTCTTTTTCAAAGGTGAATGTAATGGTCCCATATTAAGTCCTATAGCTGTTCTTAGAAATTGGTTTGACTGGTCCATTTCTGCAAACTTGCACAGTGAAGCACTCAGAAGCAGCAAGTACTGAAGAAAAAACAGTATTTTTACTACCTGCATATGTAGACTTTATCACTCAAGTCTAATATATGTATTTAAAAAGGAAAAGTGAATGATTAATATTCTGGAAGTAACTTACATACCCAGTCTGAAATGTTTTTATTTTAGATAATTACTTCTATGTTCTCATTCATGCTACCATTAGGGGTATGAACTGTAGAATTTAGAATCACATTGTTGTACTTGGGGCTCCTGTTAAAGACCAATTAAAGCACCTTGTGAAATCTGTAATGCTCAAGGTAGGTTAAGGGCCTTCCTTGAGAATTCTGCTGAAGAGCATAAAATTCCCATGTGTTACAAAAGAAATTAACTTCCTCAAACCTGAATTAATTGGCTTTTTTCCTATTCTTACTAGATGATAGTACTTGAGCAGTGGTCCATGAAAAAAATCACAATTTAAATATTCTAGAGTTGACATGAGTATCCAAACATTATGAATTAATTCCTGCTATATATAGATACTTGTGTGTATATATATATATTCTGTATAGGCTGTGAAGGTAAATTTTTTGAGGTGGTGTGGTTAAATCTTTGTGAAATAGGGCTGTATTTTATTGGCTAAACCAGAAATTGTCAGACACATATGGTGTCTTCCCTCCCTTCCTTTCCCTCTTCTCACCTCTTGCCCTAAGTGTTTGCAGGTCTACGTTTACAGTTTAACCACAAGGAGTGACGGAGATAGCCTTTTATGACATGGATAAAGACCAAATAGGTTTATAGTGCAATTGGAAGGGTTAGAGCAGGGGACAGAAGCATTTACAGCTATTGTGCTGTTTCCCTTCCTAAATGAGCACCTCTGACTAGTTCGATATTTTCTGATAACCTTTCCATTAATAGTAAGTCAGAGACACCTATGCACAGGTCCTTCTTGTTCAAGTAGAATTTATGAGAACTACTCTGGTTAATTAGAAATTGCACTAAGTATTTCTGAAGTTGGCATTTTTGTTTCAATAAGGTGTATGAGTTGATGCTGCGAGATGAGAGGTTCTACCCTTCGTTCAAGCAGAATGTGTTGTACGTGCGTATGTTAGCTGAGCTGGATATGCTGAAGGATCCCAGTTTCAGAGGGTCAGAAGATGGTGAAGGAGGTGAGCTCTCTATCTCTAAGGGGTATTTCCTGGGACCATTCTTTTCTCTGCTTTAAAATGAAAATAAAAAAAATTATCCACACTATTTTTAGGCAATTAAACACTCCTGTGATGTCTCTGATATTTAAATTAATGTTTCCTCCTTGTGTTTTTGTGTGTAAATGGCTTTGGTACTCACATAGGTTTTTCACTGTAATAACTATTAATCTCAAACAAATTCTTATCAGGTCTTCGTGACTAATTTGTCACTAAAATAAATATACGATTCTTCCATTTTAGTTTTCCTTAAAAATATTTAGAACTCTTTAATATACATAACTTTACATAACTACACTCCTCTCTGGAAATAGAAATTTGAAAGTATGTAGGAGAGGCAACTTTTTAAAACAAAATCATTGTTCTTGTTAACTGAAGTACAAATCTAGTGGAAATTGTTTTCACTATTAACCTAGCTCCTTAACGAAGCAGTGTCATGTGGGGATATAAACTTAAAAAAAATGTTATCTGAAGTATTGATTTAGGATCTGTATCTTTATAAACTTACATTTCTTTAAGTGTCCTTATTGGAAATTTGAAACACTTGCATGTTGCATGCAGCATTTTGCCCAGTGCCACAGTTGTCCTTCATTTTCCGTAATGTTTTGTGCATGCATTTTTATTTATGTGTGGCCCTACAATGGGAGAAAATCTTCTAACCTGTTTTTTCTTTTCCTTTTCCTCATTGCTCCCAGAATCTTTTAATGGGTCTCCTACTGGCAGCATAAATCTGGTAAGTGCTTGTATTTTTTTTCTTTTTTTTTTTTTGTCCTCAACAGTAGAGAAAGTGTGATTAAATAGTTTAACTTTATGTACATTACAGGTTTTAGTTCACTGCAGTTGAATTTCTGAAAAAGTTCATGGATATTGAAACACACAGGTTACTAATTATTCTGTAAGATAAAACTTCTCCTTTTGTATTTTTCAGTATTTAATGAAATTTTTCATCGTTTCTCACACAAACAGTTAATTTATGGAAAGCATACTTTTTCATCCCTATTTGTTTTTCTTAAATAGATATAAATTTGAATTTACATAATAATAGGTCAAAACAAATCCTTTGAAACAGAAATCTCAAAGGATTAAAAATAGACTGTAAAATGAGGCATTTAATTACACGTTTGTTGGTTGATTATTTTTTTTCATTAGGACTTGATTTGAAGCATTAAAGTATGTGGAGTTTATTCCAGCCATGAGTCTTTTTTTTTTAATATGACCAATTTCAAGTTTAATTTTGGGGGGTTTTTTTAAAGTGATTCTTGACCTGTGTCAGTTTGTCAAAACTGTTTTTTGTTAAATGAGTGTACCTAAACCAAAAATGCAAATACAGTTATTTAAAAAAGAAAAAAAAATCATTAAAAGTTTGATACATATCCTCCCCATATTTCTGCAGACACAAGGTATGCAAGATTCAGTTGGGCATATGAGAGTATGTTTCCAAATCTTCTCAGTTTCATGGAGGTTTAGGTAGAGATTTATAATCTTCATGCAATTTCCTGGCTTGTGTGATGCTTGGGCCCTTCATATTTGTTCTTGGAAGGTGCTGTAGTTCCTTAGGAGTTCTGCTGCATTGATAAGGTCATGCTTGCACACAAAGGAATGAGTGTTTCCTAAAGGAATACACGTAACATTAATGTAAGTGTGTTTTGGTGTGGGGGTTGGTTGTTTATGGGGTTTGGTTATTTGTGGGTTTTGGCTGTTTTTTAATTTAAACTGGGATTTTTCTTTCCTACTATTTTACTGTTGTTTGCATTTTGAAATGCAAAGAAAAGGGGGGGTGTTTAGCTGATACAATTTATGCAAACTCCTCATAGATGCAGAAGAAAAACCTAATTTAGCCATATTTTTTATGAATTTACATACAATTCTGGTAACTTTCGCAGGAGTCTTTTAACTGAATAATCTCTTTAAAAGATCTTTCAAATGTCTTTTGAGTACTCTTTCTGATAATGTTGTGACATACCAGAGTATATTTTACGGATGAGGATTTGTCATTGTGGTGACTCATCTGGCTAGTGGTTATCTGCTGCTTTGTTTCATGTGACTTTCCAAGCTAAGTTAGAAAATCCTGAAGTCTTTATTAAGCACTGTTGCAATACAAATACATATTTGCATGGGACTCTTCAAAGTCTTGATTTTTGGTTTTGTTGTGACAAGGGTTTTCATATAAGACTACGTTTATTATAAAGAATTAGGAACGTTCTAGCAGAAATACATAAGCAAATTTCTCTTTATGCAGAACTACTTTTACTTTTCTGTAGTCCGTATTGTTCAGGATATTCAGTGCTTTTACAGGTGCCTGAATATTGGTAGATTAGTTTTGGCTGGCTGAATTCCATGTCAAGAGTAAATTTCTGTACACATAGTTTAGCTCCCTTGTGTTAGTCTGTTACATAAGAAAAATAGACCTTGGAAAGGTTACTTCAAAGGTCAGGGAATTTCTGTGCTTGTAGCTAATGACAGTGTATTAAATAAGATTGGGTTGTGATGTGATGCGATATTTTTAGCTTTTTAATTAACTTGTGTTCCTGTGAATGTATCTAATGGCAGCGATATTAGCACATATTACATGTCTGTGTGTTGTGTTACCTGTTCAGGTTTCAGCCTTTTAATTTACTTGTATTAATAATTGCTGTATAGCGTCCCACCGCAGCAGTTGAGTGTTTCCTGAAGTTTCTGTTATGAAGTAGATTGTCTACAGTTCATACTTTCACTGGACGAATTTGGAAGAGAGGCTCAAAACTGTTCTGAGGAAAAGTTGTTTTACAAAAACATCATAATTTCTGCCTTCTGATTTGATACATTAGTCTACTATATTAAATCAGTGGGTCACATTTTGGGAGTATAAAATTATTGTAAGTATTCATAGACTCTTGCAGATTTCCTCTAAAGGATCCACAACGGGAGCTTTGCATTGAGTAAATAGAAGGAGTTACACAGATGTTGCCTACCTAAGACCTTGAAGGGCAGCAGAAGTGGCTGGGTTGAACTTTTGGCAGTTACTACCATATGCCAGCTTGAACCTCACTCAGTGATCATAAGGAAATCTAAACTAGAGTGACAGTGAAGGGAAGCAGGAAAATAAGAAATAATGATGCCTTTAAAAAGGTGTAACAGTACCTTAACGTCAGTACTTCGTAGCAAACTAAACATTTGAGAGGTTGACCATTGTTTTCTTTTATAACATCACATCCCTTCCATCTTACTATTAATCAAATCCTAGAGCTCTCAGAGCATTAAGCACTTTATCCAAGCTTCTACAAATGTCTGCTGTTAGCCAGTCTCAGGTGATATTCTGCTCCTAAATTGAACACTGCAGTATAGAGCAGCACACCTGACAGGGTCATGGTTGTCTAAGGAAATTAATTGCTGAAGAATGGACTAAGTCAGAGTCCTTTGTCCAACCATGACTGAAAGCAAGCGTAAAGATTAAAGGAACAGCCCACTTGTGGTGATGCTTTACCAGAATACTCTCCAGCATGTGGCAATTTATAGATTCTTGAGGTAAAGATGATGTCTACTGTCAAAATATTTTTGTATAAGCTCGTTGGTTCTACTGTTCGACACACATAAACTTTTAGCACTATAGCATGTAGTGGCAAAACAGATTTCCCAAAAGGGTTTGTCTTTCTTCTACCTTTTCTCAGTCTGGGACCTTAGTACTATAAATCTACAAGTTCTGTCACAAAGATATTCAGGAGACTCCCTACTGCAACATGCTATTCTGACACTTTTAAGCTGCCTTTTATTCTGTACGTAGACCTTATAACAGAAATGTAATTTCCCTCACCTTCCCTAGTAGACCTTTAGGCAGAAACTGATTGAGGTGGTTGAAGCAGAGAAGAGCCATTTCTTGTAGAGCACTAGAGGAGGAAGGAATGGACTATTATGTTGGGATATTTTGGAGCTGGTAAAGATTCAGATGAAGAAGGGGCAAGAGTGGAGTCTTTAAATAATTTATGTTTAAGTCCAGCCTGTCTTTTGATTGTAATCTCATATATTGTTTTATGTTTAAGGAACAGAAGAGGTTTAGAAGCTGAATTGATGTAGGTAGAGGTTTTAGTTTGATATGGGTATGGCACTGCTAACCAGTAAGTCCCATTCTAGGTAACTTTTTGTGGTAAGTCACTATTAAACTAGCTTGGTTAAATTATAAAAGATAGCAGATATCTATATTCCATCTGAATGTGTTTCTTTGGAGAATTTTAGAATTCTAGGGTAAAATATATAAAGTAAATGAGATTGCAGTGCCTGTGAATTCTACTTAGCTGGCTCCAACTCTTTTTGTTTCTGACCTTGTAATTTAAGATTACGATGTGTAGTGGCCCATCTTCTCTTTCTTTCATTTGCGTATGCAAGTCGTTCAACAATCTTGAAGAGCTTTATTATATGAAGTCTTAGTAATCAGATATATTCATTTTAACTGAAAGCAAAGCTTCTCTGAAAGAGCCATCAGGCTTCTTTTGATCCCAGTAATTATTAAATGTGGAGACAGAGCACTAACCAGCTGAGGATGTACCTGTTCATTTTTTACGGCAGAAAATATTCCTGAGAAAAATGTTGGCTGATTTTGTTAATGTAAAGCAGAAAAGCTTCCAGTTTCTACTTTAGTGCCTAAAGATATTTGGAAGAAAACAATGCTATGAAGGTA
The DNA here is from genome assembly GCA_013400775.1 of Chaetops frenatus. Lineage (NCBI taxonomy): Eukaryota > Metazoa > Chordata > Aves > Passeriformes > Picathartidae > Chaetops > Chaetops frenatus. The sequence continues at coordinate 109,482 of VZTR01033287.1, read as the reverse complement.
AAAGCCAAAAGAACTGTTACACATCGTGATCTCCCCAGTGGTTTGGGACATTTTCTGGTTTTGGTTTTTATTTTTTTCCTAATGCTCTGTAAAAGACCATTTGTAGCTGTACTTCCATTAGAGTTGAGATATCAAACTGAAGTGGGAAATATGTTTGATCAAACACAAGTGGTCACAAAACTATGTGTGAGAACGATGGGGGGAAATGAAAGGCCCTATACTGTGCCAAAGAACGGCTTTGGTAACCAGCTAGTACAAATACCTGCACTGTTACAGTGCCCTAAGCTTTTACTGTAGTGAACTGAAGGTTTGAAAATTAAATAGATTAATCAAAGCACGTCCCAAATGAGATGTATTTCTGATCTTAGTCTTCTTTTTCCCCATTTTTTCTTTCTCCATTATCTCCCCCACCCTACAGTCCTTAGATGACCTTTCAAATGTCCCTATGGATGAGACAGTTCAGCTCCATGCATACATCTCAGATACTGGTAAGTGAATCTGTTATGGTGTCTGCTTACTTTTTTTCCACCATTTACTTTAAGTTTTGTAATATTACAGGCCTTTGAAATCCTGATTGTCTCATTTTTTTAGCCTCATAAAACATTTGAATTCATTTTTTCTATTAACTCCTTATGGAGATCTTCACAGTATTTGTTCTGTAGGTCACAGACTATATATCTATACTTAAAAAGTGATTTAATTTTTATTGTTTATGGTAGTATTATTATTATTACTACTTTTATCTCTGGAGAATCATTCATTAAACTTACTATTGAGTAGGATTTATTTTAGCAATCATTTAAATTAATTTTGAAAACCATCTTTCTTTCTAGTCACAGAATTATAATTCTTGTCTGTTTCATTCTCTTTGTATCATATTTTTCCCTTATTCTTTTTGCTTCTTTACTGACTTAGCTTAGTTAAAGGAAGCAACTTCTCTCCTTATGGTGGCATTTTTGGTTATCTTTTAAAAAACTTTGCCTAGAAAGAAATTATTTTTTCTCATATTTCTTGGTTTTTTCTTATATTTCTTGTTATTTTCTTACATTTAATGTAATAAATTTCATTATTACATGAGAGTAAATAACAAAAAAATCTCATCTATTATCTGCAAATACTCTAGATCAATGAGATTGCATTGGGTAATTAAATTGCCAAGTTATTTTCAGTTACCTTTTTTGGTAAAGTTGTAGTGGACACATGCTGTCAGCAAGCATTCAGCTACTTTACATTTTAATTAAACCTTTTCCAGCTCAGTGTAAGAGCTGTGTGCAATCCAAGTATCATGGTAGTCAGTCCTCAGAGAAAGGGGAAAATAAGCTGGGAGTTAAGAATGAAGTTCTGCTTTTTTATTAAAATGGCATGTGATGCTTTTTTTTGAATTAAACTTAGAACTTTCATCATTCTGACTTAAGAAAAAGAGGTAAACTTAGAACCACATGATTTATAAAACTGATAGTCTTAAGGGCAGCATGTATTGATAATTACCAGCCTGACTCTGTGAATACATAATGCTGCAGCTGTAACAGGAGGTGTGTACAGGTTTGTATTGCAAGATAGTATTAAACTGCATCTGTGAGCAGGTTCTTTTCCTCAGCCAGTTAATACCCTTTGCTGTGCTTGAGGGTTATATACAGACAGGATTATCTCTGTGTGTTTCAGGATTCACATTGTCTTGGGTTGCAAAATAAATACTAACTAAGAGGCTATGACATAAGAGGCAGCTGGACAACTTCTTTCTTTCTCTGCCTGAAGTGGTTCCCCTAAAGCTGCCACTCAGCAGTGCCCCTGGGATGTGGCCTGGTGGCTGCAGGGCCAAGTGGTCTATGTGAGTGTAGAGGACAGGGCTTGTGCAGCACCTGTGGGGCTGGGGGTTCCTGGCTCTGCTCTCTGGGGCAGTCTTTTGGCACCATCCTGACTGCCTGCTTGTTCCCCGGGGGTTCAGCACTCAACGTTTCTTCTTTTAGAGGGTAGATGGCAAAGACAAAATGCTCTGTGCCCTCTGTTCATCTTCTTAGTGTGTAATTCTTGCATTGGCAGCAGCTGCCACTATCCTATAGGTGCTTCCTGTCTGCTTAGACAAAAGCATTATACTTCAGAGAAATCAGGACTGAAAGTACTACAGAGGATGAAATTGATGATTTCTCAGGAGAATTGTACTTTATGCAGTGTGGGTGCATAGAAAAATTCAGATCTCGATTAAAAATATTTTCATCTAGCCACTGGAAAACTGTGGGTACTGGATATTGGCTCAGTACTTAGAGATACAACGTTGCCAATTTAACTGGTGTGCAGTGTAAAGAATATTGGTTCTAGGTTATTCTCCAAATAAAATGAAAGGTTTTGAAACAAACTATACTGGGAAAAATCTGTGAGGGAGGAATGTCCAAGAAGACTTAAATATTTAACAGAGATCAAAACAATGCTTGCTTCTGTTTCAGATAGCTATATGTGTTCTTTTCATTTATGAATTGACTTTTCCATACAATGTGTGTGTGCATATGCAGAGAATGCATTTTATATATATGTACACATATATATAAAAAGACACGTATGTGTCTGTATATATAGTTCCTGCTCACTAAAGTAGCATGGGGAATGTTTATTGTCTTGAAGTTAATAAAAAACTGCTGAGTGAATAACAAGCTACTGATGCCAATTACAAAACTGAATGCTTGCAGTTTGCAATCATTATCTTGTATTTATAGACTTTTTCGATGGGCAGACTTCTGCATTATGATTAGACTACTTTGCAGACTGGAATTTCTTCTTCAGTTGTCTTTCACCCCCATCTTGAGTTCTTTAGGTTAAAATATTTTTTTCCAAGATCTATTTGCTATTTAAAAGCTGAAAATTTTTCTTTTTATGTTTTGCATGTCACTGAAACCTGTCTTAACTTTGAAGCTGCTTAATGTCTATTTAAGTTTACGTAGGGAGTTTTGGAGGGTATCGTACGGTGTTTAAGTTAAAAGGGATAATTTAGTCTTCTGCTTGCATGTCCATTTTTGTCTTTCAAGTCTGTCATTCCAGACATTTCTTCACTTCACATTTGTGTCCTTTCGTCTTCCTTCTTTCTGTTTGTTCGTTTTTTATTTTGTTTTTAAAACTACTAGTCTATGCTGACTCTGACCCATATGCCGTGGCAGGAGTGTGCAATGACCACGGCAAGACATACGCCCTGTACGCCATCACCGTCCACCGGCGAAACGCAAACAGCGAGGAGATGTGGAAAACGTATCGGCGCTACAGCGACTTCCATGACTTTCACATGAGAATCACTGAGCAGGTAACCAATCCCATGAAAGCCTTCAGAGCCGCACCTTTCTATGGTTTAATAACCAATGACCATATGATTGCTCTATGAAAAAGAAATGGAACTTAGGGAGGCTCCCCCCTCTTCCTATACTGCTTAATTTTGCTTCGAATCTTTGTATGGAAGTGCCATTGGTCTCAAAAAGTGGTGTTTTAGTTATATTTGGCACAGAGGTTAAGAAATAAAAGCTGAGGTTGGGAAATAGGTATTTAGGTTTTAAGTGAATATTAAGAATATTAAATCCCTCCGCAGAAGGGAGACGTGGTAGCACTTCACTATACTAGTTGCAATCTGCCTTTTACTGCTGTACTTGTATTCTCAGACTCTTAACCCTCCTAAAATGAAAGAAAGAAGAAATAGAGTTGTAATTCACCAGCTGGTACAAAGTAGAACCTGCTGATATGAAAAAATGATGAGGACACAGTGCTTTTAAAAGGAGGCTGAAGTGCTTTTAAACCAAGCTTTGGAGAAGTCAGATTTGACTGCATAACCTTTGACTAGTCAGAAGTGTCAGTTTATATCCCTTTGCTCTGTTATTAATTGAGAGTCATAGAGAACAAATTCTGTGCAGGTATGTTAGCATTTTAAAGTTACAGCAGTAAAAAAAATTGAAAACGCTTTATTAAAAAAGCAAATATGTTGAATATTTGGATTAATTATAAATGAAGTCTGACTTACCTTTGAATTTCTGATGATCTTAGTGTGCTGATTGTAAATTTGAAATACCAATTTTTGTACTCCTTCAAATTTTTTAGTTAATTCAGTGTTTTGAAGAATCCTGGATCTTAGAGTGAATTAATGTTCTGCTGATATGGGACAGTCAATTAAAAGTAACATAACTCTAAATGAGAATTTTTCAATTGCAAAAGTAAAGATATTCAAAATATGAAAGTTCAACATTGCTAGTTGCTAAATCTGATTGAATTTACAGAGAATAGAAATGTTACACTAGGACACTGAGATTTCAAAAAGTAAACAGATTTCTGTGATTCACTGTGGCATCTCAGATGCTCTCAACAGTTTTGCATTGTCTTGACAAGAAAATATGCATTCTTACTGTCGTATGTGCTTGTCTGAGGCATTTTTATTGACATGTTAAGGGTAAAAATTAGAATCATTGATTAAAAATGAATAAGAAGGGCAGGGACTGGTTTTCAGAGAAAAGAGACAGTTGATCCAAAATGGAATTGAAGTTAGAAGTTCAAAGTATCTGAGGTTTTTTTTCCTTAGAGAACTGAATAGATTCACACCAGTTCCTTTAGTCAGTCATGTAATAAATACCATTTGAATTAGGTATCTGTATTTAAAATACAGTCTGTTAGTTGCTTACATGGCTTCTGCTTAGATATAAGAGTCCAAATGAAAACTAGACCATAACTAACCATCAGTTATTTTCCCATATGACCTACTTGCAAGGGAACGAGATTTGTGAAATCATACAGAGCTATTCTTTGGTGCTTCCTACAGACCATAAATTTTACATGAGCTTCATGGCCTCCCAAAGTTTAATGATGCATGAAGAGATATTGCAGGGACTGAATAGAATCCATATCTTCTAAATCTGTAATGTTGTGGTCTTTTCTAGAGGAAAAAGATACAACCTGTTTCCAGGTTGTTTCTTAAAACTAGTGCCAATCACTGTCATTACCTGGAGAAAATGCACAGGTGATGACATAGAAAGCATGTTCTGATAACCTAGGTATAAACTGGGTGCCGCCAACTCTCTAGGGATAAAAGATCAATTATTTCCTTAATAGCAATCAATCAGGATAGGAAAAGAAAGAGATTTTAGAAATATTTACAAGTTCCCTTGAAAACCTTTATTCTTTATGTAGTCTCATAATCCTAGTAACTTCATCCTAAATAATAATGATAGATTTTGAGCCTAAGCCTTTTGCACACTCTATTGGTCTGTATTTCAAAAGTGAGTATCACACGTAAGTTCAGAAATTAAATATTACCCTTGGTAGCCTCCTGGGAATTTTCACGCATTTGTTCTTGACAGCATACCGTTCACTTTGGCTTCTCCAAGAATTCGGAGTTCCAGGCATGATGCAGAATTTTTTTTGTCAGGTGTTAGAAGATAAATAAGAATAGCTAAGGAGAATGTCCTTATACGAAGACTTGAAACCCTTGAAAACAAAGCAAAAAATCTTCTCTTTTTTTCTAGTTTGAAATCTTCTCTTTTTTTTCTAGTTTGAAAACCTTGCAAATATACTAAAACTTCCTGGCAAAAAAACATTTAACAATATGGACAGAGAGTTTCTGGAAAAGAGGAAAAAAGATTTAAATGCTTATTTGCAGGTAAGTTGTTATGGGGTTTTGTAGCTCTGTGCTTGGAATTATTTTTTCAGAGGTAGCATGCCTTTGTGGTTTATTTCTTTTGAAAAAAAAAAAAAAAAAAGCTGTGTTGTATATGGTATGCAAAACTAAGTAATATACCATAAGAACTTGATACTATCTCATAAGTCTGCATTTTCTTTGGTGTTTTGGTTTATTCCCAGCCAGCTCTGTCACAGCTTTTCTGAGCTGATGAGTTTGGTTTTGTTAGCTATGTTTGTTTTGAGCTTTATGCCATTGACTTTCTCCTGCTGATACGTTTGTGGTCACTTTCTCTTGTGCTATTGCTTAAGGATTTCCATGGCACCCACTCCAGCAGTGTAGCAAACCACACAGTTCCTCTTTTTAGATGAGTCCTATATCAGCCCAGATAAAAAAAATCCAGTTGTCTTCCTTCATAGGGGCTTTCTGGTCATTTAGGACTAAAATATGTTGACCAAGTCAATGAACATGTTAATAGTAAATAATGAAGATGAGTAAAACACTGTGAAATGACAGATGATAAAGGTGTATATTTTTCTGTGAGATGCTGTAATTACCATAGTGGTTAATATTATGGGAATTACTAATAAATCCATCGTTTCCATCTTGAGAGTAGTGTAATGTTGGAATAAAATTTAGAAATGAAAAAATACAGTGCTAGATGTGATTGTCTTTGACTGTGTCTTGTTCATTATTTATTAAAATAACTTCTAAAAATTATTTTATTCAGCTCTTGTTGAATCCTGAAATGATGAAAGCTTCTCCAGCTTTAGCCCATTATGTGTATGACTTCCTGGAGAATAAAGCCTACAGCAAAGGGAAGGGGGATTTTGCACGGAAGGTGAGAATGTTTGCACCGTTAAGGGAACTTTAGAGCCGTCATTCACGAAGTGATTGCATTTAATAGACAGGTTGAACTGATGTTAAAGAGCTATATAGCACTTGGAAAACAGCTTGCAAATGAGTTGCTTTCAAACTTACAGTGGCAAAGTATCTGAGGACATACCGAACCAAAACATAACCATTTTTATAGTAGGTAAATGTCTTTGTATGACAAGGAAATAAAATTTTGTAATTGGACACGGTGAATTGCACCGAGACTACTCTAAAAGTATGTTTGTTGCAAGTTGCTTTCTGTCAGACATCTCTGATCTTTTTGGTTTTTTGTGGTAGTATTCCTTCTTTTTTCAGTTCTTTACTCTGCTGCTGTTACCCTGCTTTCCACTCTTCAGCCCAAAACATGATACGCACTTCCCTTCAAAAACACCTGTTAAGTATTTAGGTGTAGCTATCCAGAGTCATTGGTCAAATTCAGAGCTCTGGGCTCTGCATCTTTTTTGTTAAGCCACCAGAACTGTCTTCAGACAAGTGGTTCTTTGTTCAGTTGACCAATTTGTGTGAGCATCTGCTTTGCAAATGCAGACATTTTTAAAGTTTTAGTGATTTTGATATAAAAAGCGTCTGCAACTCTATTGTCACTTCAGGTTACTGTCCTGCCTATAGTCCTTAAATAATTAACCGTGAAACAGTTAAATATTTATCAAGGTTTATATAATCACTAAGATGTGTTTTCCAGCTTACAAGATTCTTTATAAACATAACTTTTTAAAGGGCATCACACATTTGTGCCTCTGTTTGGACTGAATTTAGAGTATATATTGAAAGAAAAATTTGAACAGTTTCTTTGGAACTACTTCATGTTTTTAATTATATTTGCCATGATACATACTATTCCAGTGCTGTTTAAAAGAGGCATGTTTCAAAGATGAAGAGTTGAAAGCAGAATTGAAACATCTGGAAGTAGAAAGCTTGGAAGGGAAAAATGGTATTGAATGGAGAATAAAAGGAAAATAAATTTAAGCTAAGAAAAGCCAAGTGATGGGAAATTGAAATGACTCAGGAAAACATCTGTTGAAAGATGTAAATAGCTGCAGTAGGGCTGTAACAAATGAGAAATATAAATGGAAGTAAAATTAAAACTGTATTCTGCATTCTGTAATGAAGTTAAGTAATTTGAGTTGCTCTTTTATATTATTGTTCTCTGAAACAGTGCCATACTTCTCATAGTGTATTAATATGCTGGTGTCCTCATAGATTATACAGTTCTGGTTAAACATCTTCCCCCTCAGATGGACACGTTTGTAAATCCACTGCGTAACTCTATGAGAAATGTATCAAATGCAGTCAAGTCTATCCCTGACAGCCTGGCAGAGGGAATGACTAAAATGTCAGACAACATGGGTAAAATGTCAGAGAGATTGGGACAAGACATAAAGCAATCATTTTTCAAGGTAAGAAAATACTGGTGGTTAATACATAGTAAATTACTAGAAGAGTCACTATTGACTCACTTAAACTAATATTATATGGAAGAGTCAAGTCATTAAACAGAATACCAATCTGTTTTGTACCTGCACCCTTTTAATAAGGTTCAGAAGTCATGTTACTACAAAAATGTAGGTCTTTGCTATTAAGTAACATGTTTGAAGATGGCATCTACAGACTGTTACAGCTATCCTTCTCTGAACTCCAAGCAGTAACTTGAGAAGAACATGAAATTCATGGCTTTTCTTATTTTTTAACCAGCCACTCTCATAAAGCTAATTTCCTGCATCTGCTGTTATCATTAGGAAAAAACCACCATATATTTTGAAATTTAGAATAAGGAGATAGCCTCTTTTCTGTTTGTTCCTTGCTGAATTCTGGTTTAAATTAAATTTTTTTTCTTTTTTTCCTGCCATCTTCCCTCATCTCTTGCATTCATAAAATATAGTACTTTAGAGGTGGGGAATGGTAGCATGACATGCAATCTGGAAGTCCTATGCAAATAATTATCTTCAGAACGTGTTCATCTTCCCTTTGTTTCTCTGGCCTTCCTCTTTCTGTGTGTAGCTGTAAGGTCTGTGGTCAGGGATTGTTCCATTTTGGGCTACCAAAGCAGTTATATGTGGCAGATGTAGAACGGCAACTGAGAAGGGTGAGTGAACCCTTAAATCCTGAAAAGGAATAATAAATTGGGGCCTGGGGGGATATGTGAGTTTTTTTAATTACTTGCAGGGTAAAATGACTATCTGGACTTTCTCATTGCTAGTAACTTCCCTGGTGTGTGACTATATATTTGCAATTGTACTCACTGGGAAGCCCATGACTAGGCAGGACTTAAGATCAAGAAGAAATACCAGAAGAAATGCAAGTCTCATAAGAGATTTTAGATGTTTTTCAGTTGAAGCATTAGGCACTTGATAAACTAGATGTGGATTGTCTCAAAGATGTTGATAATTTTGGTAGCTCTATGAAAGTGAATACAGACTTGATTTTTGGTTTTGGAAGGTGGAAGGGCTGCTGTGTATTTATCTGCGTTAGTTTGCATATGATGTTTGACCAGATGTCGTTGTTTCATATTTTCATAACCAGCCGCTTATGAAACTTTTCCTGATTTATTCATACTCTAAAGTATTTTTTCCATCATAAACATAACCTTTTTTATTGTAGGTGCCGCCTCTGATGCAGAAAACCTATTCAGATCCTGACCACTGCCGTGTAGCAGCACCAATTGATGACAACGTGAGTTTGACATTTGTCCTTTCAAAGTTGACATCTCTAAAACCAAACGAGTTACTTATTCTGCATTGAGCTACACTTCTATTGTTTTCTGACACTATACCAGGCACTTCAAAACACTTCCAAACTTTTTAAAAACATACTTGCATACTTTTAAAATTAACGTTTTTGCTAGCACTGAAATGGTTTGCACAACATTGGAGTAACTGTAAGAGTGTTTGTACTACTGCTTCTGTATTTTGTGCCTGGAGGTTTTACTGTTGGGGCATTTTTCTGTTCTCCTTCTAGTTTCAAAGATAATGTGGTACCAGACTGCCAGCAGCATTTCAATTGGCATTTTATGGATTTGATTTCTGATGTGACCTTTTGAGAAGCATTTGTTTAATGAATCAAAAGAAGTGTTTGTTGTGGAAGCACCCTTCAGAGTGTGTACCTAAATAATAAATTTCTAGTATGGGAACACCTAAAATGTGTAAAGTAGCAATATTAAAAACTTGAAAGTGAAGTTTATGCTCCTGATGTTATCCTAAGCTATGGTATTTCACCATTGTTTTGATTGCAACATTGATCAAATATGTGCAAACAATTGGAAGAAACCCTTTTATCTCTAGGTAGGACAGAAAAGCGTAAGATTACCCATCAGTATATGCATTTTGCTGTGCACCTGTTCTGCCCTTCATGTCCCAGGCTTTTTGGTTACATGAAAGCATTTCAGTTTGTTTCCTTGTACACAACTGCTGTGATTGCTTTGTAGATGTATTTTTACTCGGCTGACATCTCCTTGAGTTCTTCTAGATTTTCTTTTTACCCATTATCTTTCACTATATAAGACTGTATCCCCAAGTTTGTAATTACAATTGTAATTACAAATATCTGTGGTACTCCCAAAGCTTCTGTTTTGCACAGGCAAAACAAAATAATGTAATTCAAGTTTATGAGCAGCTTCTCTGTAGGTATTTCATTGGTCTTCTGTAAAATCCTTAGATGCTGCAGTTATTGATCCCTTTTAAGTTAACATATCAAGTGTTAAAGGCAGATTTCAGACATCTGAAAACATTTCAACTCTCAACTGCTCGTCTAAGATTAATGGCTCACAACTTACAATCACTAAGGCAAAAAAAGAGTCAGTTTGAATGGACTTCCATGTGAAGAAGCAGTACTGTAAAAGTAAGCCATTGACCTGTACAATCCCCAGCTGGATTATGAACCTACTGTCTGTGTTCCAGTTGCATCTTAAGATGTACTTGTGTAGTCTACCAGAAGAATAATACTAACATGGTTTTTGTAGGCCAATCTGTGTAATATTATCTATCAAAAAATAAAATTATGATCCTTTTCGTAAAATCTTCAAGCATAAAAGCACTGGATAGACATGCAGGTTATAATGATGTCTGAATAAAAGGCAATTCATTGCAATGAAATGTCACTGCTTTTTGCATCCTCAATAAAATGGTTCTGAAGAAAAGCTCCTTCCTGAGTTTTTGTGTAAGGCAGTTGGAAGCACAGCGATCAAGGAAGAGGTCAGGGATCAGGTCTCTCTTTAGGACAAATTTACGTGTATTAATTTTATTCAACTTCTGTAATAACTGTTGACTTTTGAAATAGGTGTTTCTTCTTGTCTTATTTTAAAAATTCTTTGTATCTGGTTTTATATTTAATTTTTAGTCTTTGCTACTAATGATGTTATAGAAGATTTAGGGAAGATTTCATATTACAGTAAAATACAGAGCAAAGTGTTTGTCATTGTTGTGTTTATACTGAAGTATTTGATGCATAAAGTAGCTTCTAAAACTGTAGCTTTCTTGAACTGAAATAAAAGTTTACTGTTTATTCTCTTACTTGGTGGTCAGGTGGATGACAATATTCCGCTGAGAGTAATGCTCCTACTTATGGATGAAGTCTTTGATTTAAAGGAAAGAAATCAGTGGTTAAGAAGAAATATAAAAAATCTGCTTCAGCAACTTATTAGAGCAACATATGGTGACACAATTAATAGGTACTGTTTTTTTCTTACATAGTGCAGTCATGTGAATGACATTGTGTAGTCTCTGTACATCCTTCTTGGTATTACTAAATTACTATGGTTTAAATCTGCATGCATTCCTTCTTGAAGAAAAACAATAAACTGGGTACAAATATGGTGTGAAGTGGAGATAAACACAAAACATTACTGAAGGAAAAATTCCAGTAACTCTTACATGCCAGAGAACTTCAAAAGAGCTTTCACATACAAGAGTTCACAGTTCTGTGAATGTAATTTAATATTTATGCTTTTTGCCCTGTTTTACCATTATACCTTTTTAAATTAATATTATTTATTACTTTCTGCAGTATTTCTGCTTACATCTCTTTCATGCTACAAATGATATACTGGCACTTTCAAATTATGTGAGTTGCTGTGTTAAGTTTTTGCTCTCACACTTTAAAGATGGAAGTGGGAAAGGAAAAGGACTCTTATGGAGTCTGTTTTGGCCGCTCCATGTTCTTTGTAATTCACATGCACCCTTATTCATGCAAATGCAAAGCCAATTAATAGTGCTAATTAAGTAATGTTTCTTGCCCTCAGCTTAGAAATACGCAGTTTCCAGGCTTGCCTCCTAATAATTTTTTCCAAAGTGTAAACAAAAATAACAACCACAACAACAAATTTTAGATACAGGTTTAGAACTGCATTGTTACTTTCAATTAGGTGCTGTGAATCAAAAACTTAATTTCTAGCACATAAGAAGTAGTTTCCTATAACTTTTTTCCAAGGCATTCCTCACTCTATAATTTCTTTTTACCCTTGACAATTATATTTGGGATGTTTTTACTATCGCTGTTAAAAATATAGACTTCTGGTAGAAGTAATGATGTAACCATGTGATAAAATAGCACTGAGTCTTTCTCAAATAATTCCTCGTGGCCAGTTGAAAACTGTCTTGGAAACTGTGCTTCAACGATCATGCTGCCCTGTTGAACAGTTGTGAATACTTTTTGCTGTTTCCAGATCGTAATATAAGCAGCAGAATTTGTGCACAGGCTGCTGCTTCCTTATTGCAGAGATGGCTGTAGTGTAGCACTAGTTTGCTTCTGCATTTAGAGCCATTCCAGATACTCATGGCTTCCTCTGGTCCTTGTCGTGGCAAGTTCTTGGGATTTAATGGCATCCTGCAGAAAAATTGTCTTTTTTCTGTTTCTTAGAAAACTAAATTCAAACTGTGGTTAGGGAAACAGTCCTGGAATTATGGTGACACACAGATGCATGTATCATTTCTCTCAGCAGCCTAGATTTGGATATACAGCTGTATGGTTTGGTGAATGAAGGCCTGATGAGTGATCAGTCTGTATGTCCTGTTAAGGCCTGTGAAGTAACTGTGCACATTGCAGCAAGTATTTTGAGATTCTGAGTAGGTCCTTTGCTTACAGAAGCAGAACTTGAGTGTTCCATTAAGAGCATGAAGAGGAGTGCTCTACAAGGCAGCCAGTTACCTACTGCTGTTGGGAGATGCAACAGCAATTTGGCACCCAACTTAATTATCATATATTTATCCAAAAAGAAAAAAACTTTAGGGAGTGATCAGTGAACTTAGATTTCTATCTTGAGAATCAGTATTTACCTTCCTATTGTGCAGTATTATAGAACCTACTTATAGAGTACTTTGTTTGCCCTAGAATGCTCTTTAAAATGCTTCATGTATGGGTTCTCTGCTTTAAAAATTAAACAAGAGACTTCTTGCTTCGATTTTAGAAAAATAGTTGATCATGTTGATTGGATGACATCTCCTGAGCAAGTAGCAGATGCAGTGAAGCGCTTCAGGTATGTCTTTTATCACAGATGTCAAATACAAAGTACTCACCAACTGATGTCTAATATCTACATGTCTTCCTGTTCTTCTTACATGAGGAAATTATTATCGTTCTCCAGAATACCTGTTGGATCATACATTGCTTTTTACATATGTTAAGTGAGAGAAAGCAATTGTCACACTGAGAAGAGTATTTTTAATTGTCCTACTCTACCTTAAAAACTTCTTTGTTAACCAGTCTGGAAGAGCTAGAGTACAGGTATACTTAGAAACATCATCATTTATCACTGTAGTGATGTCGTGTCTTATTTGCTTTGATGAAGGCATGTACATGCCTTGCTTTTAAAGGCAAAAGCTTAGTGCTAAAAGAGCCCTAGCTCTGAGAAAATGTTTCACTTTGGATAGAGACAGTGGAACTGAAGTCTGAATTTGAAACTATCAATTTCCGAGAAGTTTTAGTGGCTTCTACATTGGTGCTGAGAAAGTGTTGCACACTTCTTTTCTTTCCCTATAGTTTGGAGGTTTTTTTGTTGGGATGAAAGTCAAAGTAGGGTTATATATTCTCCCAAGTGTCATACTTGACAAGTGTTCTGTTATTCTTTGATTAAACTGTAGGAATGTGTAGTTTTCATTCAGAAAAAAGATTGTCTTCCACTGGGGCAAAGTAACTTATCAGAGGCATGTCTTTTGCATTGGGCTTTCTACTACACTAAAAGTATTTCTTCTCAGATTTAGCTTGTTGAAAGGCTAACTGCTAGTGTCAAAATTCTGATGAAGCAATTAATAGACCTAAGTCTAGACTCTCTTAGTAGCAATAAAGTCTGGTAAAAGCAAGGCTTAGGTCTATTTTATGTGGTATTTGAATGGTTTTGATTTGAGTTATTTTGCTAAAATTTCATTTCATCTGATTCCTGCACTAAAAAGTATATGGTAGCTACTGATAGGTTAAGTGTATTGTACCACTTGCTTTTGATTTCTTCATCTTCTTCATCATTCTTCATCTTTTTTTTTTCCCCTCTTCTAATATTTGAAGCTTGTGTTAGGTTGTTTGCATATTACTTTCTTGTATTTAATTTATGAGATAGCCTTGAGAGATTTAAAAGAGCTTTTTACTTGATAAAATGTTAATATATTTTGACAGATTTGCTTTTGTTACAGAGATGCTTTTTGGCCCAACGGTATTTTAGCAGAGACTGTTCCACGAAGGGACAAAGCTATTAGAATGAGGACAAGAGTGGCAGGGAAAACCAAATTACTGGAGGTAATGCCAGGTAAGTGAGCCTGGGATTAAAGCCTAATAATCCTTACAATATATATTTATTGAAATTAATGTCAGTATTCTTATTGATTGTTTTAAATACTGAAAAGAAATGTTGATGTATGAACTATATTTAAATAAAAATATTTCTAATTATTAAAGCATTGGACATTTTAGCATGTACTGTCAGTAATTCTCTTAGGGCCAACCCAGTATTTAATTTCTAGAGGATTTAAGTTGTGCCTGAAATAGGTATATTCCAAAACAGTATGATTTCTTGCAAACATGGTTTCCGCACATATAGGATAAAAGTGAAGTAATTTTCGGAAATACCATCTTCTGTAAGGGAACTCTTAGTTTAGTCCTGTTGTATAGAGGCACTGTTACCTGGAATTTCAGGCTACTTAGTTTGAAAGACTTAATACTCAGTTTAAGTTTGTTGTTAACGTAGAAGTAGAATTCAGCTTAAACTTCTGCACTACTTCTGTTTTTGTAGATGAACTGAAGCACATCATAGGCGCCGAGACTACGCGGAAAGGCATTCTTCGGGTCTTTGAAATGTTCCAGCATAGTCAGCTGAATAAGAGAATGGTGTATGTGTTTCTGGAGAGATTCCTAGAAACCTTATTTCCACAAAATAAGTTCCCTGAGCTGTTCAACAAACTGCATTCAAGGTCAAAGCAAATGCAGAGATATAAGCAGAGACTACACTCTACTCAAGCGCCTTCCTTACAGAAAAGGTGACACTTCAAATCTATTAAGCTGGTGTTTGTTTGTCCAGGATTAATTACTTGGGCAGATTCTCTGGGGCTTCAAACTCACATGCTGTCATTTCTGCACCAGTCTTAGTGTCACATATTAGATTATTAATGCATCTGTAAGACCTGTGGATCTTCTCATCTTCACTTGTAATTCAACCACTACCAGAATGGTTTGTGTGTCTTAAATGATTTGGTGCGTCTTCATGCAACATTGAGAAGAAAACTGGCCCAGTATATCAGAATGCTGATCCCTTCCGTTCCTGAGTCGATGTTTTGCCAGCAATGAAAAGTGCCAGACTGTTCAAGCAAAGCACAACTGCGGTGATACAATTGAAGAAAAGGGTGTTTTGGCACTGGGAGATTGTGCAATGTGTGAGAGTCAGGTGGAATTGTTCTATGTTACAACTGTTGAGGCTCTGTAGGGCTATTTTAACATTCCTGTAAAGGCTGAGTTAACTGGAAAAGCAGTCTCTGGAATAGCAGGTTTATAGGAGTGGGGAGAAGTAGCTATAGCCCCATCATAAAAGTACATTTATTGAATAAAAGTGGAGGTAAGGTGGCTTTTATGCCACATTTGCATCACCTTTCATATTTTGAAAATTAAACTAACCTTATATCTAATGGGGCTTTTAGTAAAGGCAGAGGTACAGTAGAAAAAACCCTTTATTCTGATTATTCTGTAGCTTTAAGGGCCATATGCTGCTCCAATAGCACCTGGCATACATTTTGCATGTAACCTCAGTGGAGAAGGAGCATCATATTTATGTTCATTTGGTCTACTGGAACATAAGTTAAGTTGATAGTTATAGAAGGAAAGGGATATATGTTCGAAGAGGATAGACATTGTGTTAGAAGATGAGGAATTTGCACTAAGACACAGTTTACACACAACTCCCCACTAAAATCTGGAACTCTTTTGGGATGTAAAATAACTATGTCCTACTTAATTGAAAGATTCCTTACCTTTTAGTGTGTAAGCCTCATATGGAAAAATGTTAGAATTACTTGGTTCCTCACAGGTAAAAGATTTCATTAGTCATATGCAAACACTTGGAAATTTCTGAATGCATCTCAGTGTATATATGAAAATAAAAAGGAAATAAAACTACAATATTTTTTTAAATAATTTTTTTATTTTTTGCATAGTGTAAAATTTTAATAAAAATTTGACATCAAGGCCCCACATCCATCTGTTTACTTCCATTGAAGAAGTTCTGTCCAATTAAAAATACAGTAACATCCGAATAATCCTGTTTGGCCACAGCATATCTCAGTTTGTGTTTTCTCTTTCATAGTCCCCACCTGTTTGAGCACTACTACCTTGAGTGAATAGAAGGTAATCTTTTAGAGTCCCTTTTTTTTCTGAATGCTAAACACAGGGTAAAATACAGCTGTGAATCAAGGATCCCAAGTATCCTTGAAGTAATTTGTGTCTTAATGGGAAAAAATGGTCCTTTTATGCAAGAGAGAAACATAGGTCTTTGATGAAAGCATTCTGAGACAAGATAGAAGGCTCTCAAAGGACCTCATTAAATTGACTGACACCTCTATATAGATAATTTTTCTCATGGACTCTATTAATGAAATGTAGCCTTTTATCATACTACTTAATGATGATCATATTGTACTGTTAACATTCTCATACAGTATGCATGGGCTCAAGTGCACTTGTTTTTTTCTTTACTGCAGAACTAAATGCTGTAAATTTAATCCCTTTCTTTTGTAATCCCTAGGAAGACAACTTGGTAAATATAGAAGAACCCCTCTCCCTTCCTCTCTGCAGGTTCTGTAGAAGTNTAGAAGTGTGGTGGTTAAATGCTTTTGAATTTAACAAAATTCTTGAGTTCTGTGTGAAGTAATCAACGTAGCCAGCTCCTATTGTTTACATGCCTGTATCTTCCTCTGATGTCAGGGTGCTCAAGCATAACTGATATCTGACTGATGAAAGATCATTCAGCAGTTTTTCTTGGCGATACAGTAAATATTTCATTAATTCTACCAAATCTAATTTATGTCTTTAAAGTCACTGAATTTGTTAAGCAGTATGAAAGTGGGAAGTTCAAATAGTGTTTTGTCAAATCTGTGGAACCTTTTATCTATCTGTAGGTACCATGAACAATTTCAAGAGGATAGTGATAACATACAAATTTGGTTGGTTTTTTTTTTTAGTTATCTGGTACATTTCTGTACAAAAATAAAATAATATCTCTAGGAATGTGAACGGAACATAATACACCGTGCTTATTAGTCATTTTACTAAATGAATTTATTACATATACCTATACACACATTTATATACGCATGTGTGCATATGTATATATGTACTGAAGTTTTGTCTTCTGTACTTAATTACAGAATGTGGCTTCCTAATTCAGTGGTGCCTGTTTGCTGGCAAGAACCATCAGAAATGAGTACTTTTTTGTTAAAAGCGAGTTTGTATGTATCTTTATTTAAAAGGTTTTCCTGTCAATGATTTAAAGTACCCACCCTGTCAACACATGCAGCCTGTTATCCTAGGAAGTTTCCAAAACTGAATGTTAATATACAGCACTTAAGTGTCTGGGTGTATCTTCTGGCCTTTAGGTGCTGTGACTGGCCACTGAAAATTGTGCCGTTGTCAACAAATGCACTTGTTTTAGCCTTAATTATTTTTAAGAGAAAATGAGCAATTGAGTTTTTCATTTGGTTCATCCTCAAGCTTGTGCTGCTGGTGTTTGCTAGAACTAAACAGTAAATTTTAAGTGCTACCAGAATGTGTACCAAAATGAAACTATATAAATTCCACAATCTAAATTTTAATTTTGTGCAATATTTTCATTTAATGCATGTGTATTTGAATAGCTGTAAAATAAATGGATTTTTAATGTTCTGGAGTCTAGGTTTAAAATGTCTTCTCAGCTGAACAATTCTACATTCTGTTGTTATGTTAGTTTATTTAAGGACTTGTTTTAAAAGTCTTACTTGTTATTCCTTTGTTAATTCCTTTGTTCTCAATGATCCTTGCTCTCCTGAGCAAAGCTCATATATTACAAGGGAAGAATCTGAAGAACACATCTCATAAACTCATAGAGCTGTTATAAATTACTTGTGCATATCATTGTACAGTACGTGTCAGCTGTGTGCCTAATTGTTCTGTTGATGCTTTTCCCCTCCCTTCCCCCTCCTCTCGTTTCTGTAACAAAGAATGAACATGAAATGGGCTGCCATGGTCACTTCTACTGACTGGCAGAGGACTCTGAATTTTTTTTGGAGTTTGCATTTATGTTCTGTCCAATAGAAAGCTAAAAAATTACACTAATAAAGTATTAACAGGATTACTTTGAGTCTCCTTTTTTTTTTTCAAATAACTTTCTCACTGGCAGGTATGAAAGGTCACTAAAGATAAAATTATTGCTGTTTAAATAAAACAACCATCCTTTGATTTTATTTTTTTAACATTTTGTGGGCTGGGTTTGCTTCTAACAAATTAATCTCTACATTCATTTTTGACCAGTGTTTGCTGAGAGTCCTGTATTTTAAAAAGAAGCAGAAACAATGGGATTGTATGATATAGGAGGGGTGATTTATATTGTGGGTTTTTTTACTCTTTGGCTTTTTCCCCCTGGGTTTATTTCTGCAGCAGCTGGATCTACCATGGGATCGCAATTGTTACCCTTGATATGTTTATTCCAGCTGTTTCACATTCATCAAAAAGATGTCCTGAGCTACAGAGATGTTAGTTCTTTGACCCTTGAGTAAAGTGTTTACCACTTTCTCTTGCTACAGGATATAGACATGCATCAGGAATTTTACTAGCTGATTGGAAGTTCTTATTTGTTGGACCTGTTATCCTAGGGTAATTTCATGGCAAAAATACACTCCATAATAAGCTTATTTTTGTAAAAATCTTTAAAATATCTGCCCTTTGCTAACTGAGGGTTATATGTGTCTGTGGCTTATTTAAATCTTCAGTCCATCCGATTATTTCATTTTGGTTTTGGCATCTAGTGTAGTGTGATTGCTAAAGTTTTTGTGGAGTTCAGTAGTCACCATCAGTCTTCCTTGACTTAACTACAAATTCCAAAATTTATCTCTTGGAAGTGAAATCATGTCATGAAAACTGTTCACTTTTGTTATGTATTTCAAAAGGAATTAAGTTTGAAACATGTATGCCACTACAGTGTGTCCCTCCCCAAAATATGTTTGACTACTTTTGTCTTCAGATATCTCAAATAACTGTTCCCCAGTTATTTGAGATATTTTCCATGTCTCTGAGTTACTATGGCATTTTGGGCTTGGGAAGTGTGCATGGGTCAGTTAAATAGTTTGATACCTGATTCACAAAGGGCTAACTGGAATTTTCATGGGGCATTTTAGAATTGGACTGGTACATAAATTAATTCTGAGGCTGGGCTTAAGTAGAGAACAAGATTATATTGAATTTGTTGGCAATCAAGAGATACTAAATGGAATTTAGAATTCAAAAGATTCAGATTTCAAAAATTAGGTTGTTTTAAATACAAGTTTGAAGTAGTCTATTGAGATTTTGTGCTGAATTTTCTCAGCTTGAGCTCTGGAAACATGTTAATTCTGAATGAAATTGAGAGATGATGAAATTTTTCTTTTACCAAATTTTGGAAGTTTTAGGTAAGAGAGTCTCAAAGTTATTTGAATTTGGAACATTCTTCCATGCAGAGAATAGCTGGAAGTTTCACTTCTTTTGTTCTTTTCCTTAAAATAGCCAAGCCTCTATTACAGTAAGTACAAAACTTTGTAGATGGCATCTCCCCTTAGCAAGCTACAGGTTTGTTATTTTTCAGTGTGGCGGTGAAATTGGAATTTGATTGTCAAAGGCAATTTTTCTGTCATCAAGAACTTCATACAAAGCATTCCTTTATAGTCTGTTTAAAAAATGGGTTTCACATCTTGCTCAATTGTGTGTTATCTATGTTGATTTAAAACACCGGCTTCCCATTAATCCCGAACATCATTTCTGTCAATAAACAAGGCCTGCTTTTGTCTAATGTGAAAACATGGGTATCTGAGGGGGGGAAAGGGTAGAAGCTCCATGCAATGTTCTTTCATCTTGGAGAAGTGTATCAGTGCAAAAGTGAAACCGGGATGTCATGCATATGGAAATTCACCATCTTTGTTGTCTTTGTGTAATGCCGTGTAAAGGAAACGTGGCCTTACGATTCTCCTGTGGATCTAATAGAGGAGTCTTAGTTTTCTCTTTATGACATGTAGGTTCTAAGTGTGCTGACGCCGGTGGCGAGTAGTTGTGCAGATGCCTCTGTGTGGGTTGGAGCCTCCCTGTTCTACTCACGAGGGAGGTGCAGTCTGTCTAAGTGTGTTACTGGTAAGGGTTCTGTAGAACCAGCACCTGGGGCTGTCACCACTGAAAGAACTTGCTGAAGCACCTGGGTGATCTCGAGCGATTTCACCCAGAAGCATTTGTGCTGTAGAATCCCTCCTTTTTTACCCTGTGTCAGTGGTATTGCTATTGCCAAGAGTTACCGTGGTCTCTGGAGGGTGTGTCATCCTGAGCCTGAGGAGTGCAGTAATACTGCATAGAGGGCTGTTTGTGTAGGGGGACTCTTGGCTGGGCAGTCATCATGCTTTTCTTCTGTACTCTGCAGCTGAGAAGGATCCATAAGAAGCAATAATAACGGGAATTCTAAATAATAAGATTAATTATTCAGAGTAATAAATTATTTAACTGGAAACTTTTGTACTGATGATTTATTTATTTGATACCAAGTAAAGTGATCTCCTACTAAACAGAGATATGGCTCTCACAGTGGGTCTATTAACCCATTTCTTAGAAAACAAACAGTAAAATTTTGTACTCGTTTAGCAACAGCATGTGAAGTACAATATTCTCAGTTCATTAACTTGAGAGAGAATTGAATAAACTGGAAAGAGAGCACTGCAAAAGAAAAATTGGAAGTGGGTCAGAAATATTTCTCAACTCCAGATTTATTTTGAAAATCTAAAAATTTTATCTCTATCAAAATCCCATTCCAATATTTTAAGCTTTTACACTGTTTCTACAAATTAGACAGTAAAAAATTTAATTTTGCAGCATAATTGATTTTTTGTGCATCTTGAATATTGTGTGCATATGTACTTTTGAGACTTACACGTTTTGTATTGAGCATTTCACATCAGAGAAATACTATTTCACATGCAATACTTGTTCTCTTTCCCATTAGCTATTAGTAGGTTTTATCACAGATGAAGGGAAGCACTCTCCAAGTAAACTGCCTAGTCTTTGCAAACTGCTTTGGTTGATAGCATCAAAATTAGTTAAATTTGCTCAGCTAGAAAATACTTCTCTTTTTTATTAAAAGACAAAAAAGACTAAGTGCCACAACTAGGAATTGCCAGAGATAATGTTTGTTTTTTCTGATTATTTTTTATCAATCAGCAAATCTCATGTTCTTTCTTCCAAGGAAACCTAAACCAAGGAAGTCTAACACATAACATTAGGTTATTTATATGTACATAAGTGTATGTTGTATGCTGCAAAGTACAGAATTAGGTACAAGCCTCCTGACCATTTTGAGGGAACTGTGCAGTTTTGAAATCAAGTAAGGGGAAACGAAAAATTATGCTTTTTGATTATTAAAATATAAAATATGCCAATCTTTATGCCTTTTCTAAAAGAATTCATTTTGGTTGGTTAATTTCATTTTTCAAGCTAACCAGTACTATTATACTTGTAATAATCCCTCATGTCAAAAACAGCTCAAAAAAAAGGAAAAAGGACTGGCATACATTTGCAAGTCTCCTTTGGCTACTGTTTTCAGCTACTTGGAATGTTTTCTTGAAGTTGTTCCTAAAATATGGACAAATCTAAACACATTTATGGTGAGTGACACCACACACCCATGCATTGCTGGAACAGCAATGGGCCTAGCTTAGAGGCAGAGGGGTTGGGTCTGTAGAGGAGATGTGGGCAAGGAATTGTGTTTTGTGAGCATTGTGGTTGTTCAGAGCACGGAAAAAACCAGAGTTGTTAAAGAATGCTTTCAAAGCAGGGGAGGACACGGAGAGGAAACTTGGCCAGCAGAAGCTGATTACAAAACAGTAACGCACATGCTGGTGGAGCACAGGAACGGGCTCCCCAGGGAATGGTCACAGCACCACGTCTGTCTGAGATCAAGGAGTGTCTGGACAGCACTCAGGCACTTGCTGTGATTTTCGGTGGTGTCCTGTGCAGGGATCCAGGAGTTGGACTCGATGGTTCTTTCAGTTCCTTCCAGCTCCGGACGCTCTGTTGCGTGATTCATGAATTGCTGGCTGAGCCTGTTTTGACCATGTATGCTTTTGCCTTCTACATGGTGGCTGTTCCTTTAAGTTAAATAAGAATGAAACCACAGTTAGGACTTCTGTTTCTGTGCCTGTTTTTTATGGTCCTGGAATAATTTCATTTACATTAATCTTCTCGTTCCTATTAACAATTCCACCTGTAAGCTAAATTCCATTCTTAACAGCCTGCTGCATCTTTTAGGTAATTTCATTTCACAAGTCCTAAGAAGATAATGTTGTGAGGATAATTACCTGAGATTTTCCATACTTGCATAGTGTATCACCCTAACACATCAAGTTAAAAATATTCTACTCCTAATTTTTTTTTAAATTATGTTTAGGTAAACGAGACAATTCTAGTGTGGTTTGTGCTCAGTAGTTTTTACAGCAACAACGGTTTACTCAGTGTGTGAATAAGTTTGAAAGACTGTTTTTTGTTAAACGGACTTAGAAAAAAATTGTAAAACATTTCCAAATACAATTAAACGTGATAAAACACTTTAAAAAAATTTGCTCTTTTTCAACTGTGCAGTCAAAAATTAATATTTTTCTTCTTGTTGTTCCTCAAGTTGTTTTGTTTTAAGTACAACCAGGGTATAGTATGTTTCTAGAAGCAGATGTGTTTTGAAGCAGGGTGCATAGTGCACATGTAGAATTGAATGATGCATGTGACAAGGTACCCGTGGACAGGCAGTGAAGTTACTGAGTGCAGTTAGGAAGAAGTGGAGTAGAGGAGCTGAAGCCCTCTTGAATGTAGAGGTTAAAAAGAGGTCAGGCACTAGAGTTCTTGGGTCTATACCTCTTCCTCTTGTCCATCCTTCCCACTCCCTGCAGAGTGTTTTGGTTATGCTTTATGGCTTCAAAATTCTCAAGAAGCTTGTCTCCCAGTGTGATTTGCTGCTGACATTTCCTAAGAATAATTAGTTGTATGAGATGAAAAGAAATACTTCAGAAATATTTATGAATTTTCATCCAAAGCTTCATGGCAGCTAGTTCCAGGCCCTTGCTCTCATTTTTTCTAACCCTGAGACATCTTCCTGGTCTGCATTCCTCTCTCTTGACGAAGTGTTTTATGTTCTGTGGTTTTGATCAGTGTGTGATTGTCCAACAGCGCCCGAGATCTGCTTGGTATAAAGAGGTTGTGTATGTCAGTATGGTCAGTGCATGCTGCCAGGGAGCTCCGCTGGGGGAAAACTGACACACAGCAGGTGTGCCACGAATAAGCAAAAACATTTTACTATGATAAAGATCATGAAACTGAAGGCCAGAGAATGCCAACTATTTCTAAGACCCCTGACATTTTTATAAAGTGGTCTTATGGTACACGCTTGCCACCATCTGTTCAGCTGTGGAGAGTTTTGAGAAAAAAATGTTAATTCAGTGCTGCTGTCCTTGACAGAGCCCCAAAAATTCACGTTATTGCAGAAAAGTCTGTAAGCTTAAAAATTAGTAGAAGGTGTCACCTGAAGTATTTTCTCCCAAAGGACTTGTGCATTGTAGCATGTTTGGGGTTGTTTGTGGGAGGGATCATGCTTTGCAGCTTGGTTTGAGGGGCGCAGGAGTTAGTGTTTCTGAGCCCCACAGGATAGGGCTGAATATTTGCTACAGCCAGGGGTGGTGGGCACAAGATGTGCAAGATGGGCACAGCCTCACACAGACAAAGGTAAGCTCCACCAAAGGCACTTGTTCTGATAGTTCTGGGGTTTTTGGAAAGAGGGAAAGGTCTGCTTTGAAAGCTGCACTTCTGAAGTTCTCTTCCCACAGGCCTACCGATCCTTTTGTGTCAGAAGATACATTTCCGAAATTACCGGGGCTGTGGGTGTACAAGGAAGTTGTCCTGGATTTAGCAGAGGCATGCTGCACATCTTCTATTTAATGTTATCCTACCGAAAGTCAGGGATCTCCTCAGCTTCTGGGTCAGATCAGGAGAGGTGACTGGTGCATTTGACTCGAGACGAGTGAGACGCCTGTGCTCTGGTATGCTTAGAGATCGGCTTACTGCTACAAGTTATCAGGAGCTTGAAGACTCCCTCACAGAGGCTGGTAGAATTCAGCCAATACAGAAGAAAGAGAGCGAGACTGTCAGCTACAAGGTCTCTTAAAGGTTACATAGCCCATAGATAATTAACAAGTACATTTATTTCCATTTTCACACTAATAGTTAATCACTTTTTCACCACATTTCCATCGCACTGCAACATGTTTCATCCAATTAAGTGCTGTACCATATATCCTCATTACTTTCACTCTCTCCTACCACCCCCTAAACTTTTTACCTTGTTCTATAACTACTTCTGTATCTAAACTTCACACTGCAAACCCTTCTAGTATCTAACTTAACACACTTTTTCCTAAACTACAGACTAAGATCTTTGTTATAATTCACTAAATTAGGAAGCTTTTCCCATGGCCTGAAGTTGAATCTGGTGCACATCTCAAAATCAGAGCAAGCTTGCTCAGGAAGGCCTTGAAGATTTTTGGGCCTGGGATTCCGACACATTTGCGGGTCGGTTTGCTGAAAGTGTGCCACGGCTTCCCTCCAAGGAAAGAAGCTTTGAGTAGGAACAGGTTGTGTGGAGCCTGCACTGAGCAGAAGCCTTGAGGAACCTGTGGTGAGCCTCCCAGCTGAGAGTGGGCTAGGCTCAGTGCTGAGCCCGTGGGAGCCTCCAAGTCTGAGCAGGAGAGACTGCCCAGGCAGTGGAAGAAGAGTTTTGCATCCCAACTTGTGGTGTGACTGCAGGATTGGCGTTCAGGTGTAGGGGTATCGGGGTGATTCTCCTGCACCCTCACAGCTAAAGCCTTTCTGTCACGGAGCCCCAGGTGGAGCCTGTACAAAATCATGGTTCTGCTTTCAGGGGCACAGAAAGAGCACAAGGCTCTGCAGGGAATCGGTCTGGTCCATCGCTTTTCATTTCAGTCCTTCCCAGGAACTTCAGGATGGTGGTCATGGATTTCAACTTATTCTGTGAACAATAGCCAGTAAGATAGCCTTGAGTGATGCAGATAAATAAATTAATTTCCAGCCTGGTGCTGCTTTAAAGCCCTTTAGTGCTCTTAAAAAAAAAAAATAGAATTTAACTGGTTGCATCACCATATTTTTGCTTTGCTGTATTGGTCTGGCCAGCCCAGCTACACAGTAGTTGGCACTTTTACCCTCTTGGAAAAAAACCTTCTCGCTACAGGTGTTTTTCTTTTTCTGTAAGGGGGTTCTAGAAGGTCACAGAAGCGTGAAATCTATCCTAATTCAGCTTAGCTGCTAATCACAGGGAGGGAAAGGAAAGTGTGACTGAGTATTGAGTAAATGTCAGTTGGCACCTGTTTTCACAATCTCAATTTGTTTTTCTTCTCACACCATATTACACCTCTTAATTTAATTTGTGACTAGCCTTTTCTCCTTCCAGCTGTCCAGGGCTGCAAGGCACATGTCCCAGCTGGTGTTATCGGGGGCTTTGCTCAGCCTGAGGACTGAGCTGAGCAAATCACCCAAGCCCCACAGCAGCCCAGGATCTGGGTACTCTCTTGCTGCCTTATCTCACTTACAGCCTGGTAAACTGATTCCCTGGACCTGAAATGGAATATGCATACTTCAAATACCTTTAGAAACTCTTTCCCATCCTAACTATGTTGTTTTGGGATTAAAATGGACTTTAGGTAACAGAGTGGCCCATTCATCACCTTTGCAATAATTATGGTGCTAATGTTGATTTAAGTTTGTTTTTTTTTTGAAGAGAAAGGTTCCTAATGGCATTTGCAGAAGAGTAGGCTGCCTGGCAGTTGTACTCTGAGTGTGTCACGTGTAAGGGCTACGTTCTCCTTCTCTCCCATGTGAAAGCACATGAAAAACAGCAGGGCTGGAGAAATCCAACATCCCACCCCCGTGCCCCAGAAAAGTTTAAGGCAGTCCCAGAGTGACGTTCAGAGAAGTAGCAAATTTAATTTCTTGGACCTTAGGCTATGATAGCTTAATCCTTCCTCTCCAGAACAGCTATCTTCAAAAATAAGATGCATGAATGTCTGGCAAAATTAACAGACAGACTGAGAGACGATGAATATGTAAGATACAGAAGCCGGTGTTATAACCAGAGCTTCTCTTTGTGTAGATCTTGGCATTCCAGGTCAAGAAAGAAGGAAATTGCCCAGCCCTGTTCTCCCCTGAGCAAATGTTTCTTGTCTTCTGTCAACTCTCTGAATTTCTAAAAATTATAGTGTGTGTCTGTTATAGTGCATATTATTAAATAGGCCGCTAATTTGTGTACAGCTCAGACTACCACTGAAACCTACTAGCTAAGGATAATTCCATCCTGATGAGCTCATTTTTTTACAAAAATCACTCTTAGAGTTTTGCTGACTATTGTTAGCAATTTCTCTCATTTTAATGTGGGGAAAGTCCTGTATAGTAGTATGATCTCTATTTTAAATGATACTGCTTCTTTTCCTCTCTGTAAGTTGTTCCAGAGAGTGAATATGTTAACAGTTGTCTTTGAATAAGTAATCAGGTTGAAAATGTACTTCTGAAAATGGATTCTAAACTGCAGAGCTGCATGAAGGTTTTTTGTTGACAGTTTCGTATGTTTGTTTGTTTGTTTAGTTTGTTAGTTGGTGAGGTTTTTTTTGGGGTGGAGGTTGGTGGCTTTGGATGAAAAAATTGGAAACCATGTAATTTAGAAGCAGTTTTGGTCAGCGCAGGCTGTGGTTACATGTGGTATTGGCAGGGCAGGCATCAGACACATGATGGAGGTGAAAAAGGCAAAGACCTCGGTGGGAGCGGCTGTCAACCCTGCCAGCTCACAGAGGCTGGTTAAGGAGGTTCTAGAAAGTCTTTCTCATTTTCCCAAACCCCAAACAATTGCATTGTCTGTATTAAGGATGACCCAATATTATAGTTAACTTCAGCAGGTCATTCTCTGTTGCCCTTCTGTATCATTTTCTTGGCTTTGTGTGAAAGCCCCTGGTGAGCAGAGGATCTGACATCTATTGACATGGTACCCCCATTCTGCATGTATCTCATGAATGTGGGATGGATATTTGAGAAGAAACAATCGTTCACTCTCCAGGTTTTGATTCTTAGTAAGTCTCTGCTTGCACATGATGACTAAAGAGGAATTTTTAGAAAAGTCACTCTTGTCACAGCTGGTGACTGCTTGAAGCTTGAAACTTAGCACGTGTTGAGGCTGTCATCACATAGGTTATTCCAGCTTGCTTTGTCCCCCAGCCTTGGCAAGGGCAATCTTACCTCTGCAGAGTACTGCCACAAAGACTGTATTTTTAACTGGAGCTATCACAATTTCCTGCTTTTCCTGCTGTAGTTGTTTTCAGAGTACACGATCTCTTTAGTCCCCCAGAGCCTGTAGAAGCAGTAACAGGAAAAATGAAGCTGCAGAAAGATCCCATAACAAAGTCAGAAATGTACACTTTGGTAGTTTTGGGCAAATGATATTTAAAAAAAAAAACCTCCATATGCTCATTTTGATTTTCAATAATCCTTTTTTTTTTCCCTCCCCCAAAAAACTGTCCCAGCTGTACTTCTTTATGGCTCTCACAGACCTACTTCCTGTGTGCAGCAAAGGCACTTTGAGCAAATGTGAGGAGTCTGGTGCCCAGGTGTGATGTGGTGGCTGCTTCTGCAACTGGTAGGAGAGCTGGGTCTGCTCACAGCATCACCTTCCAAATCAGCCTGGTGCAGTGCATGAGGTAGACAACATCTACAGGGTGACAGAGATTAATTTTTCTTCATTTCTCTGGTGTTTGCCCTCCTTGTGGTGCCCCATATTCAGCAAAATTATGCCATAGAAATTGGAAGCTTCTCTCTTTTGAATTTCTGCATTTCTTTTTCATCTCCCCCAGTCTTGCAGGTTTGCCATATTAGAATTGTTAGGCTGAATTTTTTTTTTTTTTGGCCTATATTTACTTATATTTTCTGCTGATTGCCACTGCTTTGAGTCAAAAATGTGCAGATGGTAGCACCTGATTTTCACAGATTTCCAGCTAAACTCAGAAAGTAGAAGGCTTGGATAAAATGTTGGAAGAGATTTCTGACTTGCTGGCAGTCTTCCCTCTCTCTTGCCTCAGTTTCCCATCTTTATTTTAACTCTTACAGTGAGCCCTGCCCTTTCAAGAAGGTATCATAGGGCTGATATGGTAAATAATTTTACTTGTGTGCCTATTGCTTATGACAGAAAAGGCAGTAAAACTTCAGCATGTGCAGGTTAATCTGTAGAGGCTGCTGAATTTCTCTTTCATTCTTTCTAAGGAAGGGTGCCGCTGCCTAAGGCTGTCACACTGAGATAGGGAAAAGTGAAACTTGGAAGAGAAGTAAACACTGAGAGACTTTATTTGCCTAATTATATCTTGTGGGAGTAGGCTGGATTGAACTTCCTAAGATCCTTATATGTGCTGGCAAACTTTTGTTTTTCTAAGTGCAGAGAAATTCCCCAACAATAAAACAAAGACTAAGGCACTTGACTTTAAAGTAGGACCACTTAAAAATAAGTATTCCACTTTTCCTGCAGTAAAAGTTGTTATTCTGAGTATTTCAGGCCCAGCGCATCCTGAAAAGGGATGAGGAGCAACACCCAAACAAAGTCTGTCATGAGAGGTGGTGCATCCTTTTCCTGCAAGGGGGAAGAGGCTTCTCTTAAAAGGAGCCATATGTTCAGTCAAGAGAAGCAAGAAGGTTTCCCCGTTGAAAGTGCAACAAGATTCTCTAGAGAAGAAAACACAGAGATTTATTTTATCGGCTCTGAGTACTTGACTCAAATCTATGAAATGAGACTTCTAAAATAATTACCTGGTTTAGGAGGTCCCTTCTATGTGGATACTGTAGTGTCTACGTGGCTTTTCTGTCTGACCTGAACAACTCCTGTCCTGTGTCTCCTGCATCGCTCACGCAGAGCTCCCCTCCCAGCCCAGCGTGGTGGGGGAAGAAGGCAGTGAACCTGTTACTACTCTGTGGCAAAAGAGGAGCTACGGGGCTGGGGAAGGCTCTGCAACACAGGTCTTATGAGGAGGGACCTGGGATTGTTTACCCTGGAGAAAAGGAGGTTCAGGAGGGACCTTATGGTTCTCTATGAGTGCCTGAAAGGAGGCTGTAGTGAGGTGGGGGCCAGGCTTTTCTTCCAGGTAACAAGCACTAGGACAAGAGGAAATGGCCTCATGTTGCACCAGAAGAGGTTCAGTTTGGATGTTAGGAAAAACTTATTATCTGAGCATGTGGTCAAGCACTGGCACAGGCTGCCCAGGGACGTCGTGGAGTTACCATCCCTGTAGGTGTTCCAGAGATGTGTGGATGTGGCACTTAGGGACAGGGTTTAGTGGTGAACTTGGTCAGTGGTTGAACTCTATGGTGTTACAGACCTTTTTCAACCTAAATGAGTCCATGATTCTCTGAAATTTGTCTGGAGCCTCTGCTGCTGGAAGGACGTGGCCTGGGCACTCCCTCATTCAGGTCTCTGCCTGAAGGACTCCAGTCCTGCACTGTTTCACTGCTTCAGCCATAGCTGTTCACCTGCATATTTTTGCATGGCTGAGAATTAAAATCGGTGTTTAAGACCTTTTGATGGCAGTACCTAATAACTGAGAGCTGCTGTTTGTTCAAGCCACCTTTGTTAATTGTGCCCCCCTGCCTCCTTTTTTTATAAACATGCACTTTAAGGTTAGACATGCTTCACTAACAAATCTACTCCTTAAAGGAAACTTTGTTGCCTCCCGTTTTTATGGCTGACTACCCTAACTTAAACACAGGTGCAGGTTTCCCTGAAAGAACATCTTTTCAAGGGCAACTGTGACTCTGCTTTTGGCTGCTGACTCCTGTACCAGTATCATGGTATATAGCCAAGGCAGGAAATCCAAGACTATTGCTGTTGCCTGTCGTCTACTTGCCCTTGTTACTGGCAAGCTCTCAGACAAATGAAATGTTCAGAGCAGTATGTTTCTCCCAAAGTTCATTGCCAAATCAAGGTTTAATAACTGGTAGTATTTGGGTGCCTTTAGACAGAAATCTGTCTCAGCTGAAAGTGCAGTTAATAACTGTAACTGCACTTACCAAAAAAGTTAATCTTTCATGTAAAAAACTTACTAAGTAATACTTAAACTGATGGATATTGAGCATTTATGGAAAGATGACCTAGACCTTTCATTTGCAACTATGCCTAATCTAAGCACACTGAAATATAACAATACTATCTAAATCCAAGGGGAGAATTTGTATTGGTTTTTTTGCAAAGTTTAGCATGATGGTGGTGATCCCCCAACGTTTCCCCTCACAGAGGGATGGCTGCAGGGCTTCCTGGCAATTTAGAAAGAAGTATGCTCCTTCTTTTTCTTGTGGCACTTTTACCAAGAAGGAGGGGTACTATCAGCAACCTTAACAAACTTGAGCAGAGGGCATTTCCCAAGGACCTGATGACTGACTGGTTTTAATGACCCCCAGCTTTCCTCTGGGTCATTAACTCTCCTAGGTAGTTATTAATCCCCAGGAAACATCCTGGGTCTCAATGTTCAGTGTTTAAGACATGACAGTCTCTTGCAGATATTTTTCCTACAAAGCATCCAAAACACGTATTCAACTAAATTTTTTTTTTCTTTCCAGATGTTCCAGTGTTTTTCAGTCTCTGGGAGGAATCTTCTCTTATCTTAGTGATTTATTTTTGTCTTATGTTGAGTTGGTATGCAGCTAGTGTACATCTGCGAGTTGAAGGTTTCCACACCCTCTGGTCTTGGGGCCTTGACTCTGATTTCATTAAATGGACTGCAAATGTCAGTGCACAACACAATGATTGTTGTGCTTTGGAACATATAATTTATTGACCTAATCCTTGCCTTCTGTCCTTTACAGTCACTGTGCTGTGCTGATGCCCAGAACAGCGGCCTCTTGCAGAGGACAGAGGGATTGATGCTGTAACAGGCACAAATCCATCCACTGACTGCTGGAGCCAGGCATGAGGAGCCCTGGGCCTCAGCAGCCACAGCGTGGCTTGCATGGTGGTTGCCTCAAAGCACCAGAAACTCTTCGATTCCACTCTTGTGTGCTCTCATTTCCTTTACTGTAGGACTGCTTAGAGTTATCAGGATGGCTCGCTGAAAAAATTTACATGATGATGAAAAAGCACCCACTGCAAGGCACAGATGAGATCCAGAGAAAACAGCCCATTTCAGCTGCTGTTTTGGAAGGTGCACCAAACACCTGACTTAGCAGTGGTGGGGAATCCTGACCTTGAGCGTGCCGTGGGGCACTGCTGAGAAACCTCGGCTCCTGCTGCTGTCTGTGGGCAAGCTCTTGCTTCAGAGTGTCAAATGTTTTGGAATCTGCAACATCTGAAATGAAACGGTTTGTTACTGATGGTAGCCCTCTGCAGAGACTGATCTCTTGATTTTACACACAGCTTGCAAGAGGAAGTTCTTTTCTCCAAACACAGAACTTCTTGAAACATTTCTGGATTGAAAAATACCAAGTTATGTCAAGTGTTGCCTGTTACAGTTATCCCTCCGGCGAGCAGAAGTGCAGCTGATGCCTGAGAAAGTTCTCAGTAAAACTGTTCTCTGTGACACACCTCTGTCCCTTGCTGTGTCTCTGTCTACACAGGACCTTGGAAAGGCAGAATGGCCAAACTTTCCCAAAATGCACGGAAATGCTGTGGCAGAAGAGTAGAGCTTGGGGAGTGAAAAATTATCCCGGGCTTGTGTTTCCTCCTGTTCAATAGGGATCACAGGGTTTGTTGTGGTAAATCTCTCATTTCCTTCACCTGGGTAAAGGTGTTGAGGGTGGGAGCGGGCCCTGTGTCACAAGTAGCTCCTTCCTGGTTATTTGTAGGAAATAATTTTCATTTTTTCTGCAAGCCAGAGCTGAATTACTTTGTAGTGTATGCATTTGTTTTTGTTTCTGAGTGCTTATTCAAATTACCTTTTTGTGTTCAGACAACTATTAATTTTTTATTTTACTCCAGGTTCTTCCAGGAAGTAAAATTTACAGCATCTTTCCTATACAGAACTCCTCTGCTCATTTTGTGAGGAAGGCAAATCCCACCTCCTGGAAAGAAAGAAAAGCTTTCCATTGAACCTACTTCTACTTTAAAAGTTCTGCCTATAACATATGCCCATGATCAGTTTCTCAGCCCTAAATGTAATTATTAACAAGAGACCTGTTGCAAAATAATTCTACTTACCGAGAAAAACTTTTAAAAATTATGTTATTTCCAGCTGGAATGCTCAGCTTTAATATATCTTTATTTCTAGAGATGACATGTTTTTTCCTCTTTTGATGTTGTGCCTATAATAAGATGTAGCTGCCGATTTAAAATTGAGTTGGTTTTCATTATTTGTTCTGCAGGCACACACAGGTCCGAGTCCCGGTGCTGGAGTCTGGCTGAAAAGAGCACAAATATGAAGCAAGATTGCCACCTCCTGGTTAGAAACTGAGCTGAACCGGATGCATTGCAACATATTTAAGCAGATTTTAGATGACAAAATTAATGTCTGCTTTTCTGGCTCTGTGCTAGCTAACTGAATGCCTGGTCAAAGACTGTGATGAGTTGGGATCCCTGGGAGAAGCTGTCACGCAGGGAAACCACCACAGTCACGTTTATTACCTTTAGTCAACTCTGTGCCCCTTTGAAGTCCCAGAATCCAGGGGGAAATACATAATGAAAAAATTAGGGATAGTAAGTAATTATAGCTGTGGGAAATTCAACCAGTTAGAGCTGTCTTTTCTGCATTAAAAATGGAAAAATAACTGTAGTGCCTCGGATATTCCTGTGGTGATAAGACAGGGCAAATGTTTAAATATTAAGCCTCTTTAAACTCCCTCTTGGAAAAGAAACAGTGGTGGGCAATGTAGATGTTTGCCAAAGTAGCATTTTGTTTTCAGAATTTTACACTAATTCCCCAGTTTGACGTCTGGAAATAAAGCTAACAGGTATTGTTTTAAGCACTGTGATATCTCTGTATTCAATGTACAGTGGTGTGGGTAAATATTTGCAGTCCTACTCAGCTCCAAACCAAGGGTGACTTACTTAACAAGTATGAGCTGCAATATCAGAACTGAATCACTTCACTGATCTGTTATTTTTTCTAGCGGAACAAGCAATCTTACATTTAGCTTCCTACTGCAGAAAGAATTTTTAAAGACATGTATTTGACGTGTTGGCATACCTTAGTGTAAAGAAGGAGAAGCTACAGACCTTAAGGCACCATATTTAAAAGCAAACTATATCCCCGATGATTTTAAAGAGAGAATTTTTCAAAACTGTCTGGTTGGGACCACTGTGGGTGCCCTGTTTTGGCAGGGGCCTTTGCCTTGGCCATGTGCAGTGGTCAGTGGCAGTGGGCAGTCCTCTCCCCAGTTGCTCAATGATCCCCTGTTTCTTGGCTACTCATTCTCCCTGTGGCTGATCTCTCTGGACACCAATAACAGGGACCAGCAACACTTTTGGTTCTTTGCACCTTTTTCATTAAGACATAACTTGTCTTCTTGCCCTGTCATCTCTAAGGGCCACACTTACTGTCAGCTGTTCTCTGTCACACAAATGGCTTCTGTAATGGCACTTTTGGTATAACATCATAAATAAAAATTATTTATGAAGGCTGAAGTTACTTCCTTGAACTTTTCTCAACTGTAAGAGAAGAACAGACAGACTATATGGAAATTGTAGAGACATACATCCAAACTAAGGATAAATCCACTAATCCAAAGTGTATGATCAGAAGTTAGATGCTTTATCATCCAAACAAAACTAGGTAAACTGCATTTACTCTAACGACCCTCTAAATATGTTAGTGTGCTGTATTTTACCTCATGTACTTAATTTGACCAAGTACAAATTATGATAAATGGCTGTAGATTCCAATACCTCTTTTCAGGCTCACTGAGCTTGTCTCTACCCTCTACAGCCTACTGAAATCCTCTTATATTGTTACCTGGCCATAAGGAAAAGCTGCAGAAGAAAACTTACCCATGAGAGAAACTTTTCCATTTGTTAATGGAATCCAAAAAATGGATGTAGAAATAATACTGAGGGTGCTAATTACTTGACCATTGCTTATTGCTGAAATAGAGAATAAAAAAATTCCCAAGCTTTTGAAAACTGGACCCTTCCAGTGCTCAGAGGTGACAGTGTTTTCATCCAGCTTTTTTTTCTGGAAATTAAAATATCCTCCTGCAGTGCACATGCTTTGTGGGGTGCCAGGTAATGTGCTTAAACTGGTGGATGCTGGAGGCTGTTAGTGCTCTCGGGCAGTTTGTGTGACAGGAGCACCCAGTCACAGTGCTCCTGCAAGGCCTCAGTTGCAGGGTTAACCTCACACTCACCCACTGGGGTGCAGCTGGTTGTGTGCAGCCACAGCAGGACGAGGCTCACGTGCTCTGTTTCCTTCCCAAGGCTGGGTGGAGAGCTGAAGGGCAGATATAGGGTGTTATTTATCTGCTGGGAGTTGGGCTGAACTGGCTGACTCACTCAGTAGAGGTCATTACTTGGAGATTTGCAGCTGTCTCCGTCACAATTGCTGGGGGGAAGACTTTAAACTTTAAGCCATGAAGCCCTTGCAAAATAATGCATTAACTCCTGTTAAATTCAGCACTTGTTCTTCCTTTTTCAGGGTTTGCTTGGTGAAACAGCAGAATGAAAGTGTATGCCTGGAGAGAGAGCTATAGCACTAAGCATCACTGCTGAAAATTAGAGGAGAGCTGCCAACTAATTAACACATGCAAGCAGCTTAGCTTTCCTGCTGAGTTACAGCTGCCAAGGGACTATTCAAGGAGCTGGTTGGGAGCACAGTGGTGCTCTGTGCCTTTTTCTGAACTTTTGGTATGTGAGCAAGTGACACACTGGAAGAAGGAAAACGTTCAAATAAATACTTTTAAAGGACCTCAGGAATTACTCATAAGCACGTGTTCCTGTGAATGGTAATACACGATTTTAAAGACATTTTCTGCATGGAAACATTGAAATATGCGTAATATGGAAGGGCTGATTTAGGAGGGATTTTCATCTCTCATGTTTATGATTCTGACACCTTCTAAGAGTCAGATTTTTCCCCGTCTCCTATTTCATCACCTGAGATCCAGATTTTCAGAAGTAGTCAAACTGGTAAGTGCATTTAAAAATATAATTCTAAAGGGCTCTTGGTCATTTAGAAACCCAGTGCAGGGCCTTTCTTTTCTGTGACACATGAATTAGAAATTAATTGTGGCCTTCCTAAGGCCTTGCAAGAGCTTGTGCACCTCTCCCCTGTGTACTGGGTACCTGCTAGGCCTGCCCTGGCATCCTGGCCTCTCCTTTTCATGTCTCACCTACAGCAGTAGCTGCCATTAGCTCTGTTTTGCAGCTGGACCACAGAGCACTTGGAACTGCTGCTCATGATCTACACGACCTTTGTGTCAGGGAAAGTTTAAACTGATGGATGTTGGAGTGGAAAGCACTGGGCCTGTTGTCCCAAGTTATCAGCTCTTCAGGTTAAGAAAAGTCAGGCTCTAACTTCAATTCCCATAATTTTCACTTTTTTTTTCTCAATAAAGATCAGCAAACCTACTAAATGGGCTATTACTCTAAGTTATAGTAATAAGTAAGTAAATAGATACAAACAAAATCAGTACCATATGTTATTACTATCATTGCAGCTCAGATTCTCTATATAAACATCTAGAAATGTCAAGCTTAAGGCACAAATTTGTTATTTCTTCCTCCCCCCATGCTGGATCTTTCAGTTTATGAAGTTTTATCACCATTCAGAGCAATATAATTGCGAAGTGATATATGTACATGCTGCATTTTGTGGATTTCATTTCTTTTGTAAAAATTGCTTTCCTGCTTAACATGACAAAACATGTCAAAATAAATGCCAGAGGAGCTCTTAAAGAGGGCTTAAAAAGATAACATTGCTTTTTTCAGACAGAAATTTGCAACAACTATGGTAGAAAATGATGATCTTTTAATTCACTGGTGGACTCATAGTGCCACCTAGTGAACAGGGAAGAATGAGCCACCTTATACAATCCTCGATTAAATGAGTTTACTTTTTGCAATTATATCGTAAAGTTTGAAAGAGTAGCTTTGAGAGAAAATATGCTTTCATTGGATTTCAAGCTTGAAATTCTTGGAAATTAAATAACAGGTTGTATTTAGCCTTGTGAAAATACTTGTCTACTTGATAAAGTATCCCCACAGGGTGATGTATGTCATGTCATGGATTTTTTTTTCCCAGATATGCAATTTCCCAAAAAGCCTCTTGAAAATTTTCCCATTCTGTGTCTGTGTACACTTGTTTAATGCTCAATCCTGATCACAGGGGTAGCTTGTGCATTTAATATTGTTCCTAGGTGACATTTTCAGTAGTGGGATTTAAGGATATGACATCAGGAAATTAAGAGCAGATGGGCTATTTTTCTGTTTATTTCGTTGGGATTTTTGTGTTGTTGTTGTTTTGGTGGTGTTTTGTTGGGGTTTTTTTTGGGTTAGTTTTTTTTTTAATTGTTGTTGTTGTTGGATTGTTTTGTGTGTGTGTGCTTTGGGTTTTTGTTTATTTGGTTTTGCTGGGTTTCTTTGTGGTGTAGGTTTCATTTTGTGTTTTTTTTTTTCTTTTGAAAAGGGAACTCTCAGATGTCAGATTTTGATTTGCAATATTAATCCATATTTTGTGTCTGTCATCCCCATGGTGACTGCTTTCTCCTTTGTGTGACTTTGCACAGAGATATGTGCTGTAAGTCTTACACATAGAGAAGGCATACATAGGATACTTAGTGTCTTGCCTTTCTTGTGTATCACAACTTGGGTGAGTAGAAACAGATTTTAAAGGTATTTGCTTTAAAATCTGAAAACAAAAAAGGGAGCAATTGAAGTAACACGGAAGGAAAAGCAAGAAAAAAGATTGCCTCTGTATTTGGCAGAAGTATTTTTTTGTATTTTTTCACTTTCATTTAAGCCATCTGAAGCACACTAAATTCTTACTGGAAACAAGAACACTTAACATCAATAACCTTGATGTGTCACAGTGTTTACTTCCTGCTTTGAAGTATTTGTCTTTTGCAAGAAGAGAGATTCTTAAAGAAGAAAATTATTTTGGTAGTTTTCATCCAGTTGTTTGAACTATTTGGGGGAAAAGGTCCGTATTTAATTCTTGCAGTTTTTGTTTATTTTGGTAATAATTGCTGTCATTTCCCTTCTTATACCATTGTCCATGTGCTAGGAGCTCTCTGCTTGTAGCTGATTGCAAACAAAAGCTCCATTGTGGCTCCCCTGTATCTCACTCTTGTGGGATAACTCTGATTTAGTTGTATGTTATTTTTGGTTTTTTCCCCCTCCCCTGCTCCAGGGAGGATCTATCCCTCTCATTAATTTTACTGGGATGTAGAGGTTTGTGATTGCTCTGCTTGGCAGTTATTTCTCAGCCAGAAATAATGGAGCAGACTCTGTGCCCCAAGTGCCTCAAAAAGCACTTCCAGGTTAGATGAACCCCTCTCTGAACGGGGCCATGGCAAATTGCTGTAGAAAGGAAATGCAATTAGCGAAACATCAGCCTGAGCTCTTAGATATGAGGCTTCAGGAAAACCAACCAACAACAGATGCACAGTCTATTGCTGACCTCCAAGGTCAAAAACTGGCACATTTAAGAGAAAAATGCTTTAGTGACTAATGGGACCCTTGCAGTAACATCCTTTCCCAGCCCTGGAGAGCGACCATTTCAGCTTCATCAGAAAACTGCCTCTGAATTGTATCACAGCCCTGATAACTAACTCTTTCAAAGGAGAAACAAATTCTAAAGCATTCAAAAGTGTCTCTGATCTTTTATCTTCATCCATACTGTGGTGAAAGGAGTGTGTGCACTCTGGGCATGCCATGAATAGGGATGCCAGAAGTGTGCTGGCAGGTACATTTTTTCGAGGAGGCCATTCTATTTAATGCACTGAATCTTACTCCCATGAGGTTAAGTTTCAGATATAAAACTAAAAAGTGGGAATTTAGAGTTCAGGCAACTTGTTGTTAGGTTATTACCTCCTTTGTGAATAAGGTGCCTTTGTTTTAACATCAGAATCTTTCATGACATAATCATGTAACACTGACAGCCTCACCTACTAGTATTTGATGATACTGATCATCATATAATTTTTCCTCTCAATTTGTGTATTTTTAGGGTGTAATAGGATGACAGTAGACTCAAATCCTTAAGATTTTTTGAGAGTTTCAAAATAAATGTAGCATTTTTCTTTAATATTTTGGCAATGCTTTACTAAAATCTGAGGTTCTTGTCCCCAGACAATGCCAGAAAAAAGCAAAGCAGAAAACAGTGAGGATCCCAGGCTGAGGGAAGGTTCTGGCACTCAGTGTTTATACACACAGCACAGAACAGGCAGCTCCAATGGGATGGAGACAGATACCTTTCAAGCCAGAAGAGACCTTGGTGTGGGATCACACAGCTCAAACCCTCAGAGAGGCCATATTTGTTTGGCTTCATAGTCAGAAAAAAGACATTTCCTTGTCCACTGGTGAGTCAAACCAATGGCTTTCCAGGTGTTGTTGGGTTAATGACAGTTTCCCAGAGCTGGGGAGAGAATCTTGTGCTGGATCCCCATTCTTAAATGCCCCTCACGTGCTCCCATTCCTAACTTATCAGCCATCAAGGAAAGTGGTGTTTGAGCAGCTCCTCATCATGGTTGCACAGAGACCTCACTCAGCAAATAAAAAAATCCCCTTCATGACACCCCCTCATCCAAAGTGGTGCCACTTTTTTTCTTTCCCTGCTTGCTGGTCTGGGTCCATTCTGAAGGAACAGGTTCACTTAACAGAACAGCAGCTTGCCTTTTATCATCAGCTCTCTAATAAGTCCACTTCACACCAATATAACTAAATCAGTCAATAAGTGAAGTTAAGTTAATATGTTTGAAGTGCTCTGCTGTGTTCTGCTAGTTTTACTACTTTTGGTGTTAGCAGTAGTTTCAGAGGCACTTCAGCTTTCTCTGTAAACTTCTGTTTGGCTAGCTGTGTGGAGGCTGTATTTTTGGAAGACAAAGGAAGGAGACTGTCGATAAGATTTCAAGGCCATTTAATTTTTGTCCTTTCCAGCTGAGATAAATGTGTTTGGTCCTAAACAACTGCAGTCAGATGGCTACTAGGGACTGAAATAGTTTTTATTATGAAAAATATACTGAGGGTCATGTATATTCACCAGTTGTTTCAGGCTACTGTAGGCAGCTTGCTTTGGTACTCTTCAGAGGGTCAAAGTCAGAAGCCTAGATTTTAAATGCAGTACAGATAGACATAGATATTAACTATGCATAGCCACAAACTTTTACTAGTGCTGATGTGACTCCAGGGAAAATTCATCTTTCTTCCTTAACTTTGACTTGTATGCCAGCTAGAGCTGAGATTTCTTTGTGTCTCTCTTGCTTATATGCACTCTGTGTTTCTCTTCTGAGTGAAGGAACAGGATTATGTTTTCGTGGTACTGCATTTGTTTGCTCTGCTGTCGCTGGTGCTGATGCTGGACGCGTGTAAAATTTAGACTGACTTTCCTGAGCTGCTCTTACCAAGCATTGCTTCTGCTTTGGCATCCAGTAAGTACCTTCATACACGGCTTTCATAATAATTCTCAGTGATTCTTGCTGAGAGACTGTCAGTAGATATTCCTACTGGACCAGGATTTGCAGAGAGGTGTTGGGAACTCCAGCTGCTGGCTGGCTGGCTGAAGCTGTGGCCCTATGTATCCCATGTCAGCAGATGGCTGAAAGGTAACTCCTTTTCCCCTGGTGGATGCCACTGTGACCCTTGGGGCAGAAAATTCTCCATAACTCTATGCTCATTTTTATCAGCATACCTTCTCACTTTTCACTTTTAGCAGCTGGTTTGTGGTTGTTGTTGATTTGTGTTTTCTTTTTTCCTAACTGGAACGTGTTTTTGTATTCTGATGCAAAATACTTATCCAGTTAAAGATGTGTTGTTACTATGGTTCACAATATGGGGGAAACCACATCTCAGATATTTTATTTATAATTTCTACTTTCTAAAGGTAACTTGCAGCCTTAGGCTTGAAATGTGGCTATCTAATGATGTGCTGATGGTCAGAGCTGTGCTTTTGGAAAGCTTTCATTCTGTTGCAGAACAAGTCAAAAAGGATGTCTGTTTGAGAAGTTTACTGGGTGGAAAAGATGACTTGGGTACTTGAAAATGCACCTTCAAATTGAACTCAACCATTCACACATCTTGTAGCTTTGGCAGGCTAATATAGAAATGCATCTAGCTTAAATCTAACCTTGCCTCATTGAGGGCTGGGGTGGGAAGAGAAAGGAAAAGTTACACAAGGAGCAAAGCAGAAAATTTATGGCTTCAGCTGGCAGGCTTGGCACAATAGGCTGACTTCAAAGTGTGCTAATACTCTGCAGAGATCAGTAAACATGATTAATATATAGTCTGTGGGATATTATTTTCTGTGTGTGAAGTTATATAAAAACAAAACCAGCTTTTATATTTAATGTCTAATGCATCCCATATGAAGGAGTGTGTATCAATATGTTCCTACTAAGGGACTGACTGGGGACAAAGTGCACATGCTGAGTAGTAACTTAGTCTGCAAATAGTGCAACAGCACTCTTCTAAATGAGAAAATAATTAGCATATGAGTCTAAATCTCCCGTATCAATCTGTTTAGAAAACCAGGAATATGTTTCTCCAGATTTTCTCCTCTGTGGTCTCCTATTGGTCTCCTATACTGGTTTGCTCTGTGTTTTCCCTCTGCGGTCTCCTATTGGACCCCTTTAGCAGACAGCCTGAGCAACCATGTAGCTCTGATGCTGATTTTTATCCTGTGGTGGGTCTGCTGTGTCAGACTATGTGGTCTGTGCTACTCATGCTGGTGTGGCTTCACTGGAAACCCTTTCCCAGAACCCACTCTATGTTTGTGCATCTCTTTTTTAGCTTAATGGGTGATACATCTTCTCATCAGTGGATGTTGTGAGCAATGCACTGGTGGGTCCTGTGTCTCACATGGTAATCATGCTCTGATTCAGGTGTCCTGAGTCATCTCTTCATCTTCCTTTGCTTTCTTTAAATGTCAAAATTTATTGGTTTTGTGAATTTGTATTTTGGAAACTTAGAAGGGTCTTCTTTAGATATTTATAGAGCAGTTAAACTCCAGCCTTTCTCCTATCTAGCTAAGAGCATGATCTGTGCTGTTGTCACTGGCCTTTCAGCTGGTACAGAAATTTGGTGTCTGTAAATGGCCATGTCATCTCCCTGAAATTCTCTTACTTC
Source organism: Chaetops frenatus (assembly GCA_013400775.1). Lineage (NCBI taxonomy): Eukaryota > Metazoa > Chordata > Aves > Passeriformes > Picathartidae > Chaetops > Chaetops frenatus. Next base: position 67,954 of record VZTR01033287.1, on the reverse strand, counting down.
CTTTTAAAATGGGAGGGGCAAGAGGGAGAGTGTAGGGTTAATGTGTTTGCTTTCTTCTTCCATTTCTTCTTGAAATTATTTGTACCAAAGCTATATGCTGTTAAATTGTAAAATTTCCCTGTTTCTCCTCCTTTCCTCTGCAGCTGCTAAACAGTTGGCAGGCAGCTGTAGCTTAACAAGATAATTTTGGTGGCATTTGTGATTTTCTGCTGGCACTGAGGCCAGCTCTGCCTGCAGCCCCACTTGGGTTTGGGGGCTTTGTGCAGCATATGTGTGCTCCCTGTGCCCTAACTGCTGTAATTGCTGTGAGCCTGGAGAACACAGCCTTTTCCTACTGCTGTACAAACTACCTTGGCCAACCTGTGCCAGCTGTCCTTTCATCCACAGACATTGCTTGCCATGGCCTGCCAGGGAATGCTGTTTGTTACCAAATGTCAGACATTAACTTGTGAAAACTAAACACTGAAATGCTATAGATTCCAAATTGAAATTCACAAAATGATTGTATGCAATGTGCAAAGAATTGTCCAGCTTTGCAGAAAGGATTATCCCCTTCTCAAAAGGCAAGGTAAATTTCAATTCTTTCTAATAGGAATGTGGCACAACTAAAGTTTATAACAGCAATAAACAAAAGATCCTTTCCCTTTTGGGACTTTTATTTAAAACAAACAATATTGAGGCACAAATTTACTGCTGTGGGTGTCCAAGAGAAGCCAAACAGGTGGGTTTTGTGATGGCTCCATTCTTCACCTGTACACTACTCTGTCAGGCCAGTTGACAAGGCTGGCAAGACTGGGATGTGGCCCTTTGTTGTGGCATCCTGCCACTGCAGAAGAGATTCCACTTGCTGAACTTCACCTGTCCATTTAGAAATGGGTAATGGGTACCCAGGGTGTGTTGCTCTCCCATTCTGACTTCCATACCAACATTGACAAGGGAAGATATCCGGGGCTGAGTTTCTGGAGGAAGACCCTTCTTTACCAGGCTGAAGGCTGGGATTGCTCTGAAGCATGGCCTTCTTGAAGGATGGAGAGAAATGACTTAGGATGTTTCCAAGGCTGCAGAGCCACCAGGAATTGTGAGGATTTAACTGATGCTGGTGAGGCATTACGTGGGGATTTTTATTTCTGGTCCATGACATGAACTTAGAATAACAAAAGCAGTAAGCACTTGCAAGGATTTGAGTTTGTTACAGTTGTTTCCATTTTGTGTCAATTACTGACATTTGTAACTACAATTTTTAAATGGATTTTAATTGTCCTGTAATTTGACCACGGAGCAAAAGAATTATACCTATTATACCATGTGCCTGACAGCATGTTTGCACTGGAAGTCTGTTTAAGATCCATTCAGTATACTAAACTGTTATAAGAGTTGGGCATTTTACTCAATAGCAACAGTAAATTAACAGTAAATTAACTCAACAGCAAAAGTAAATTAAGCAGAAACTTAATATATGCAATTTTTTCAATGGGATTTCCTTGCTTTTGCAAGCAGCAGCATGCATCAGGCTTTGACAAAACACACTGTGTAACCATGATCAGCAGAAAGTGAATATATGAGGTTTCTGCTGGGGACAGTGAGCTCTGTCAGGGAAATATTAACCATATTCTGTCAAAACCAAAGTGATTAGACATACAGTATTAGTGTGAGAAATATCTGCTTGCTCCATGGAGTCGTTGCTTGTTCAATCGAATTCTTATTTGAAGGTGAAATTAAATGGCTCACAGCATTGGATGGGGAGAGATCAGGCAATGAAGTTTTCCACAATCTGCAGGAATCTTAAAGATTGAAATCCATTCCACTTTTCTGTTATACTAATCTTGATTTGAAAAGACTTAAATTATCCCAGATTGCAAAGAGTTAAATATTAAGAGGTTTTAATTCAGGATTTCAACGCTCTGGATTCCACAGTAATCTATCAAAGAGAAATACCACAATGAACTAAATATTTTGGAATATATTTCTCCTCTGGGAGAGAGACATTTACAGAAATTCCGTACATGAAAATGTCAAATGTTACTCATCCTCTCTGTGGCTATTTTTTTCCCCTTTTTGAAGTATATTTACTTCCACTTGGTAGCTGAGGGTGTCATTGCTTGTTATTTGATATGTGGAACTGGGGCACACAAAAGGATGACTAATCCCATTTATTGGAATTTTACAGCTTTCATCAAGGCCACAGTTTCCATTTCAAGCTTTACAGTAAAAGCAAAACATCAGCTGGCAAACTGACTTCTGGTTATTGTTGTAGTGAATTAACATGGATTACTATTAAAGTAAAAGGGTCCTTTTTGAAGGTTGTTTCTTGAATTGAAAAGAAACTTACATTTAAATATTTTCTCAGGGAAAGTTTATAGTAACTACATTGACAGTACAGAAGGCTCCCTGTCCTTCACCCAGCAATAACAGGCAGCATATTGTGTCCCTTTTGCAAATACACAGGCTCTCTTTCTCTGTCTCAGGCTCCCTCTATCGTCTCTTTCCTTTCATGGTCTCAAGACCAATGGGTTGCACCCAGGCTGAAATAAACCTCTTGTCAGAGTTATGTGACTCTCACAGTTATCAATGAAAAATGCATGCATCCCTTGCATCTTGAATAATTTTTTCATATAATTCAGCAGATCTTGAGGAAAAAGAAAACCTCATAGTCACCATCTTAAGCTGTTCCTTGCAAAAGCCTTTTGTTTTTCCAGTTCCTCATGCTTCTATTGTAGTGGTGTTTCTAGAGCCTCCTTGAGGGCAGCTACTGTAAACTGTTCTGAGCTTACTGAGACAAATTTGGCTCCCCTTGTTTAAGAAAAGGAATCAAATTTTAAGATAGCCACCAGTTTGCATTCCAGCATTAAGCCCCTTTCACTTACAGCACTGTCATGAAGTCTCTTCACTAGGCATAGATCATACCTGCTGCTACTCCTTCTTTCCCTTTTTGCTCCCAAAAGTTCCAGGGAGTCCATGTTTTGTTTCCTTCCATCTTGCTGTCTCCATATGACACCTATGGTGCACCACTTTCTGGCCTCCTTTGTAGTGGGTTGCTACAAAAGAGCACAGCTTTTGGAATAGCAAGATAGACAAAAAGAGACCACATTCATATAGAAACATAATTGGGATTGACTCATTCTTTGTTTTATTGAAAATCCTACAGTACATGGTATTTTCTAAACCCCCAGCTGCTGCAGGTTTGTCTACCCAAAGGCCTATCCTGGCTGAAGCTGAAGGACTTAACTAAATAAATTCTAAGGGTTGGTAATCACAAGTTTGGAAACCTCGTGGGTTTTAAAACAAATCTGTGATCAATCCTGAATAAATGACATCTTTTTTTATTGTTCAGTGGATTTTTCTCCTCTTTTCTTCTGGAAACTGGGTCTCCATAGCAAAGTCTCCCTTTGGTGGTGGTAAATACAATTTATATTTAGGAATGGTGAAGTGCCCTTTCTGATGTAATCAGATAAAGAAACTACCAACACACAAAGGATAAGAGAAATCTTTGGAAAGAAATGAAAAATTTGGCTATTCTGCATTGGAAAGATCTCTGCTATAAAGTCCTCAGGATCCTGAAGACTGAAGCCCTCTCTTGCTGGCAGCACTGGGACAGTTTTCAGTTTCTTGAGACTGGACACAGGTTTTGTCCTTGTGCCAGTACCACACTGGGACCAGGCAGGTGAATTGTGCAGGCTGACTTGCTTTGGAGATGGGAAATGTGGGATGTCCCCCTGTCAGACACATCAGGTCCAGCCTGCCTGCGTGGGTGGCAGGTCCCACCACAGTGCCAGCCTGCCTCATCTCACAGGGCTGAGAGCTTGGCCACTGCAGCACCCAGCTGTGTCCTGCTCTGGGCTGAGCCAGTGCCAGCCAAGCCTGGTGGCCTTGAGCACAAGGATCAGTCCCCCTGTGGGTACAGCCGAGCTCACCTGACCAATGCTTTATTTTGACAGTGGTAATGACTCTTTCCCATGTAATACAATTTCCTCTCCCACATGACCCTGTGTCCATATTAAAGGTCAGCCCTCATCTGGTTTAAATCATCATGGCTGCGCTGCATTTCATGCTTGCATATACTACCTAATGAGCTGGAAATTTACAGCTAGCACTGTTATACAAATGGATGGAGACTCATGGCACAAGGGTCATCAGTGACAGCGTGAGTAAGGATGTTGAGACATTTTGGAGTTGGTTCTCGTGACGCCAGTGGTTGCGAATTTGGAAAATCACCCTGCCATACTCTTTGTGGGGGCCTAACAGCTCTGCTTTCAGTTAGATTTCAGCTTTTTGTAATGAGCTGTCTCTACTCCTACACCATTCCTGCACAAGCTGTTCATCAGTGTAACTCTGCTAATGAGCCGAACACGGCTACCCCCACACCCCAGACCTTTCTTGTAAAACTTCTGTTTGCTTAAGAGGCAGCCAGCCTCAAAGCCTTCCATTCTTGTAAGTCTGGTGAGACACAACAAAGCCACTCTTGTGACAGTGTATTGAGAGTGGTCTCAGAAACTGTTGTTGATGCCAGTGTAACTCCTTTGTGTGTTAAACACTGAGGGAGCCTCCCAGAAGCCGGGAGCTCTGCCATGACAGTAGGTTCTCAGCAGCTGAACCACTCTCTAGAAGTGGAAACTGTGTTTTCACATCTTCTGCTAGTCTTCTCTAATGAACTTTGAGGGTTTTTTCCCCTGCTTTTCTTGCCTGATCAAGCAAGTTTCCTAATCAGCTGAACCTGTGTACTGCAGCTAATTTTTTCCCTTAAAGACTTAGTATTAACACATGTCTCCCTCAGCATATAGAAATACTTTTAGACAGTATTTCAAACAGAATAAATGTTAATCCAGCAAAAATAACTACTTCTAGTTTTATTTTTTTATCTTTGTGAGATGCTAAGAAGAATGATACTGTGACTACCCTACACTTTAGGACCAGTTTATGGAAGAAAACAAACACGACCAGATTAATGACACAGAAATAGATTTGTTTTCTTAGAGAGAGCTGAACAGTAGGGTGTTTGTAACAGCACTGTACATGCATTTGAGCATTGAAATCTGCCAGGAATAAGTGCTCCAAAGCTGATCTGTGTTGGTTCACATCTGTCCCCTACACACTCTCCCTTTATGGAACGGCTTTCCCTCTCCTCCTAGATTTTCCAGAAGGTGTCACTGCAAGGCAGTGATGGTCAAAAGTCTGTAGATTTAAAATTAAATTAATGAAAAGTACTTATTGGCTCTAATCTTCTTGCAATGATTATTTAACTCCTAATAAATCACCAAGAACAGTTTAAAACATTAGAATAAGAACAAGAATTGGGAGTATCAAAGTTTCTTCATAGCTTGAATTTACAGCCTGCCTGAAAACATGTCATCCCTAACAAAATTCAGCTGCTCAGGCCATTAGTTCGATAGCTGAGAGTACAAAACTACCAAAATGACTGAGTAGTTTTAAAGCCTGCTCTTTTTAACACTCATATTATGTGTGTGCACACAGAGGTATGTCTGAGAAACACATGCCCACACCATTGGATGCAACTTCACAAGGGAAAGATGAAAATAAAAATATCTACTTTTCCAGGTATTCACTGAGATGTGGTTTGCTTGCAGAGTTCAGCTTCCACTGGGCTTGGGGGGGGGGCTCCACACAAGACAGTGGGGGACCTTACAGAATGAGTGGGTGACGTAGATTTGGAAATGATGCTGCTGTGGGTAGCAGGATTGGAGGGTAGTGCTGCACGGCTGGATGAGCATGAGGGCTCCAGCCACCTGAAGGTGAATATTAAAATGGAATGCAAAGGTTCAGACTTAGGAAGAATAAGCCAAAATAGGCCACAAGTGAAGAGATGAGAAGAAGGCTCAGGTCACATTGGAATCTAACGGGCTCCCAATACAATCTGTCATGAAAAGTAAGCGTGGTGTAGAATCAAGGGGAAAAGTTTCCAGTGAAGCTGGAGGAGCTGTAGCACCTCTGACCTGAGGCTGGCTGAGCACTCACCTAGAACGTTCCAGGCAGCTGTAGCCCTCTGCCTTGGGAGGTGGTGAGTGTGGGCTGAAATGGGAGAGCACTGGTGTGCCTGGGGAGACGACTGTAGCATGCCAGAAACCTAGGGTGCAGGAAAGTGGCAGTACAGACTAGTGGGGGATAGTGGCCATTTGAGCTGTAAAGTGGAGAAATAGATTTTGTGGACAGCACCCTCTTATAACTGTAAAATTAACTATAGACTAGATGGTGTCCATAATTATAACTCAAGACTAAAGTTAACAGTTGTGGAGTTGCCTGTGTCCTTTCTGTTTTCTCATGAGATAAGAACATGCAAATGCTGGATCATTCCCTCCTCTTCCTCCTGGCAGGGGATGGGTGCAGCCCCAGAAGTGATGCTCTGTGACCTATCATCTGTTTCACGCAATCCCAAGCCTGTGGACTGTTCTTGGGGAGGAAGAAGAGGAGAGCAGCATTTCTGTGTACACCCCGTGCAGATATTGGTGCTGTGCTGGTTTACCAGCATGGAGATGAGCCCTGCAGATTTCTGTCAGTCTCCTTCACTGGTTGCTTATTTAAAATTGAATCCATATGTTAGCACAGCCACTTTGTTCTGGTCAAGGCAGTTTCCCTGGAGGAACTCTTTCTTGTGAAAAAACCCTGTGGCAAGAGCAGCAGCTTTGGGGTAGGGGTGGGTTGGTGAACTCCCGGGGCTTCCTTGAGTGGGAAGGGGACCCCAGCAAAAAACCCCAACGGATACCACAACAGCCCTGGCTGCACTTTGTGCAGAAGTGGTTTGTGGGTCCTTTGGACTAAAAACTGACCTGAAAGGTGGGCATGAAGCCATAATGCTCCTGTGATTTCTGCTTCCCTGGGACAGTCATCAGAGCGGGGAGAGGAAGGGAGAGCAGGAGGGAGCGGGGGGAGACAAGGCGAACATTGGAGTTCTGTCCCTGAAGGACCCTACCGGGGCAGACTTTCAAGCACTCATTTTTACAGCACATTCTTTAGCAACAAATTTTCTATTTAACCAGTGTGTTGACAAATAAATCCTGATTTGAATTTGTACATTGCTTTGATTCTTCAGGCAACTCTTGGATTTGTAGCCAGATTCTTAATATAGAAGCAACTGGAAGTAGGTCATTTCCGCCCTTCAAATACCATTTAAAAGTTTCTCTCTGTTATGGAGGAGAGGGAAAACTTTTCCCTGTCTTTTAATCTTCCTAGGTTTCTGCTGTGCAAAGCAGCCTATGAAAATAAATTGGCATCAAATAAAAGTTATTTCCTTTTTCCTTCTATTTTACTCTTCATCAGGACAGTTTTAATGAAATCCATCTATTTAGCTTGTGGGATTCTAGTAATGTCCCTTCTCATTATACCATAAATAATGGTGAACTAAGAATCTTATGATTATTACTTTTAAATCAAAGTTATGGGTTTCTTAATGGAATCCATAATAGAGATTTGAAAGTTTACAGTAGTTTAACCATACACAAACATTGTATCCTCCCCTCCTTTGTAATTCAGCTGCTCTTCATTTTCTTCTGCAGCTTCATCTGGTTTCAACATCTGGGCTTTCGGAGCCGTTCCATGCCTGCTTGCCTTGTTAGAGGGCTTGGTGCTGGAGCCTCCGACTGAATGCCAGAATCCTTCCCTTTGTGCTCCTCAGTGACGTACACAAGAACTTTGAGGTGGTGTAAGAACAGAAGGATTCATGGCTAATAAATACTTCATCTAAATGGGTGAGTGTTTGAGCTGGGCTGTTAGCTTAATTCTAACCATAAGGAGAAATAACCACAGCATACTTTGGGTGGGAGAAGGTATCAATCACTGTCACTTTTCAGCAGGGAAAAGATGAGCAGAGAGGGAAGAAGCTGGGGGAGACTTTAGCTTTTGGAAACTGAGATGTAAGTTCCTCATCCAGGCTAATTCTCTTCTGGGTTTTTGGTGTTCCTAATGTTTCATTTCAGTAGTAACATCTCTCCTGTTGCTAGGTAAAATTAGATGATTAATACATGTATTATGACCAAGGCTGGCTACAGATACATTATTCAATTGTGTTGGGTCTTTGGAAGACTATATTGGTGCCTAGGTGTGTACAGAGGTTTTTAAAGTAACTCCCTTGACATACCAGAACTGACATACCTCTGTTGTGCCCTGAAGTTTATTCCAAATTACTCAGCCTTGGGAGAAGTCTTGTGAATCTCGTCACAAGTTAACATGCTCCTATACCAAGCATTCAATAATTTCAGAAGCTTCTTTCTCATGGTCATTTTAAGATTAATTTACATCACAATTTGTAGGCAATATAAAGATTTTTTTAAAAATCATCATGTTATGTTTATCGGGGGGAGTGGTTCCCTTACAGAATTCTTTCTGAGGTGGAAATTATTTATTCCCTTTAGCAAGTTTTGCATTCACTATTTTACATGCAGAGGATGAACTCCTGGCCCTACAGATGCCAGGAGAAGCTTTGCTTTTAACTCCAGAATTTCAAGACACCACAGAGTCTTCAGTACAGTCTGTCTCCTTATAACCCTCATTTCCCTGACACTCTCCTCAGCATTCCTATGATTAAAAAATCCCATTGACACTGTCCCTTCCTATTTGGCTTTTGGGCACTATGTGCACCCAGGGAAATTTCATTTTTGTCAGCAGCATCACTGCTGTCACAGGCGTGGGGAGAGGGGCAGATGTGACACTGCACCGCTGTCTGTGCCCATTACCAGCAGAGGAAAGAGACCTCCTGTATGTCTTATTCATTCAGAAGGGAGCCTTTTTCAATTGCAAGCATTCAGTCTCCAAACTATAATCACCATAGATGGTTTTTTCTCGCAGACATAGTCTGCCACATTGAAGCAGCTGAGTTTTTGTAAAGGAAATGCATTTTCCTCTTTCTTCTGGAAAACTTCTGGCATTCAGATGAGTTGCTACTTCTCTTAAATCTCTCCCTCTGCCCAGTTTGAGAGCCAGCTGAGTAATGTAGCAATACACAAATGAGAATTAAATGAGAAGGTCTTTTGCTTCATATTTTTCCCTAATCATTATTAGTGTATCCATGTCAGCTTCAGATTTACACCAGATTAAATTCTGAATAGAAGTAAAGCTGACACAATCCAGCAGGATCTCCTAATTAAACTCTTTCAATCAGTTGTATTTTTTCCCCTTTTGGTTGTAACTTTTCAAGTTTAGTGGCCTGATCAGGTTGGAAATGTTCTGCATGTATCTTTTGTAAAAGCATGGATGACATTTCTGTCAAATATAGCTTTTCTGTTCACTTCAGTGGAGTTAAGAATTTTTTTTTGCATCAACAGATAAACTATAATACCCATTGAGAAAGGTAGAAGGAAAAGAAACACCTATTGTTTTTTAAGTGCAATAAAAATAAAGTTTCATGATGTAATTTTTTTTCCCAATACAAACATTTTCTAAACAGAAATTTTTAATTGAAAATATTTGGTTTCTTTTACATTTAATTTCAACCTGGCTGTTAAAAATATAGTTGATGGAAAGGGTTTTTTTATACTTTGTTGCTTTTTTTTCTCTTTTCCACTACCGTTTCTTAGAATTCTCCTACTGCAGTTTGTTTTCTCTTCATATTAATTTTAATTTTCTTATGTATATCTGTATGTATAAATAGACTTTTTTCTTCTCCTCTTTGTATCTCTCCACTATTGGAAGCCTACATTCCCTTCTCTCCCCTGTCATCTTTCTTGTCCTTCTGCTTCTGCTCCTTCATACTGAGAAAGTGACTGAAACCTCAAAATACATTTAAGACCATAATTTTACTCCTCTCATTTGAAAAGCTGAGTTTCTCAGTACCTCCACCCATCATGCAGTTGCTAAGAAAGGAAGGTAATTCACCAGACATTAATATCTCTAATATGGAAATGGACAGTGTAAAGCACAATTCCTGAGCTGGTGTTAATAATGTGAGTGTCAGAGGAAGAGAAGACCACCAAATATTTTACTGCAGGGAGACAGC
>VZTR01033287.1:26628-54817 GCA_013400775.1 Chaetops frenatus | reverse complement strand
AAAAAAAAAAAAAAAATCACATTCCCCCTCTCTTAGTGCTTTGAAAGAGGAGTTTTATAAAGCTGAAAACAATTGAAAGCTAACTCTTTTGGGAAAAAGCTTTTAAACAGAAAAATGTGAACGATAATTGGGAGCTGCTTAGGAATATTTTACCAAATGCTTCAGAAACCACAAATGAGAGAGAAGGCCACATTGGTTTAAAAAAAAATACCACCCAAACAAAACAAAACAAACAAACAAACAAAAAAAAAACAACAAAAAAAACCCCCTGGCTCAAAGAGAAAGTGGAAACAGATATGAAAAAAACAAACAAACAAACAAACAAAAAAAAAAAACAAAGCAGAATGAAAACTTATATAAAAATGGAAGAAAAGCAAATTTGATAGTAGTACAAATTGGAATCATAAAATCATAGAACGTTTGGGTTGGAAGAGACCTTAAAAAAGGTAGGAATAATTCAACAATTGTTAAGAGGAAAAAAAAAAACCCCAGAGACAGAACATGTAGAGTGTAAAAGGGAAGTTTTAAAATATATTAAGAAAAGGTGCAGTTATATTGTTCTATTTCTAAAAGAAAGTGTTATTTTTGTCTGACCCTGAGAGGCAGAACTGCTCTCTAAGTAATCATGTCATCCAGTATTTAAGAAGGACATCAAACACATACTATTCAAGTTAGATATTTTAAATTAGATAGTTTGATAAGCCTCCCTGTAAATATTTATTCTAATCTAGAGCTGGGAAAAATTAATACTGTACTAATGCTTTTAAGGAACAAGATGGTGACTGCAGTAGCTGGAGGATTTGTGGGAAGCTGCTGGAGAATTTCTACGTGAACAATGAAAGGAAGGTTTTAGTGTCAGCATCAATTGACATAGGTTTGCAGCAAACAGCTTTTAATATCTTCTTTTCAATAAATTGAGATAAGTTTGGTTGATAGACAATGGCACTGAAGTGTTTTTTCAGTTGTCATTCTGGGTAAGACATGAAAGGGGCCATTGGTAATATAGCATAGACTAAAACCTCATCCTGATAGCTCACATTTTAATCATTTCTGGCAGCTGTCAGAGGACAGGTGATTCCTGTCTGATGTATTGATGCAGAAAGAAAGAGAATAATTTGTTTTTGTATGGGAAGGTTATTCATCAAAGTATAAAACATCCTAGCAATGCAACAGAGGAGATGATGACTAAGGGAAAGTCATGACAATCCTGTGAGCAGCACCAGAGGATGGATCTCCTGAGACATTTGGTTTCTGCCTTTCTCTTTATCTACCAAAAAATCATCAATATGGTTAGCAAGTATTGTCACAGTTTACTAGTGCAGTTCAAGGCAAGATTTTTTTAGGACTTTATTGTGGAAAGTGGTGCAGCCTGTGAGAGGGTCAGGCTAGATGGTCCCTTACAATCTCTGAAATTACAAAGGAAGAAAAGACTGTCTAACCCAGGAAACCCACAGCAGGGAGGGGAGAGCACTACCCAGGTTTGAAAACACTGCTGCAGATGTCACAGCTCACAGAACATTTGGAGAGTTTTACGCTAATGTAATCCATCTCCTTAAAAATGACACATCTGTTTCCACTTTCTGTTTCTTATATTATCTTTGTAGCATCACTGTAAGACTCCATCTGGAACTGAAATTCTCTTTAATTTTTTTAAAGCAGAGTTCCTGATAAAATCTGGCATTGTAATGATTTGAAGGCAAGGATAAGCTTGGAAAATGGAACATTTTCTGTTTCCTGCCCATGTAACTATGGTCCTTCCCTCTCTGCAGGCACACATGGTAAAGATATACAGAAATATGAGTGCATTTACACTGCATGTATACTACGAAGGAAAACCAACACAATTAGACTAAGAAGACAGATCCTTGCTTTTGTATTGATAACGTTGTACTAATCCCTTTGTAATAAAGACAAATTAAAATGTGTATCTGGAGAAATGTTTTAAATATCTAAAGGCATGATTTTTAATTTCTTAGTATTAATAATTGCTGTACTGTTCTCTCTTCTTATTACTCATGTTTTAAAATCTCCCTTGGCTTTGTAGTCAATCCAGGCTGCTGGGGATTGTTCTTGTCTTACTGCAGTTAAAAGGGGTTTTGTCACTGGCTTCAGTAAGGGCCAGCTCTACTTTTACTTTTGCTTTGCAGCTTCTTCTAATTTTTTTACTGTATGCATTATCCCAGAGGTAATATTCCCAATCCTGTTGTGGAAAGATCTTTCTTAAATTTCAGCATTTAATTATTTCAGTGGAAGTGTAAACAATGCTTTTGTGTGTGTATGTGTCTTGATGATTAATACTGAGGAGAATTATGAACTTCAAGCCGTTTATCTATGCATTTAATAGTGCAAAATATATTTGGAAATCTAAAAATATTCTTGGTTATTATGGAGTAACTTTGGGCGTATCTTATTGCACTAGGAAGAATGAATAAAAGCGAGTACTGGAAAACCTGTTATGTCTCATATAATATTTCCCCTAGAGGTCCCAGTACAAAGTCTCCTGGAGTCAATGAAGGCTTGGAGTGCAAGCATTCCTCCAGTGCCTTTGATTTAGCAATAACAGTGACTTATTAATCTTCAGTTGCTAGACTAGAGTGGGTATCTTTCCAGGAAAAAAATGAACAGTAATATTTAAAAAGAAATAAGGGAAAAGGAGGAAAAGAAAAGCAATTTTTTAAAAAAGATTATATTTTTAATAAATCAATCCTTTGGATCCCCTTTAAAGTGAGAGGGAGCTAATCAGGAGGGTTTTCTGGTAACTTAGCCCTGTGTCTTTTTCCTGGCTAATCAGGCACTTCAAACTTTTTGCTGGGCAGGAAAGAATAAGTCATGCCAATCATGACAAAATTTGAACATGGAGTAAAATAGGGCAACTTCAAGGAGGACTGAAGACCACTTCTTGTCCAGGTTCATAGCTCAGTTTAATTTAGACTTTTTCTTATGGAGGACAGGAAAGGAAGTATTTTGCAGTGTCACATGTGGTTGTAATGGAACTATCTCTGGGCTTCTCTTTCTTCTTTTGTTTCCTTGCACTCCCATTTCCTGCCTCAGGTTTGGGAAGGAAATGAACTGCAACCCCAACACAATGACACAGTCCTTCACAGCACAGGGAAAGGTCTGAGAACTTGTTAATGGTGGTGGTCTGGCAATATCCTTTCTCTCCTTATGAGAGCTGGCACGACATAACTCATCCTTACGGCTTCACTCCTGCTTTTTCCCAGCAGCTTATCTCTGTGGCAACAACACTCAGAGGGCCTTTTCCCTGGTAAGAGTCAAGAAGCATCTTGAAGCTGTGCCCATTCTTCAACTTTTCCATCAAAGACAGAGAGGATTTTGAAGTGTTTTTCCTCTTCCCCAAACAAACAGTTATCCAGAAGTGATGCCATCAATACACTCTATCCTTCTAGAACTGGCAGTTTTATTCTCTCCCTCCCTCTTCCTTAGGCATGAACTTGTCTGATCTGGGTAGTTACCCACCAGTCTAACCTGGTGTGTGCTTTGATAGATGCAAGTAACCAAAGCCACCAAGACCCACAGCTGTCGTGCAAAGGGAAGATTTATCCCATCACCCTGCTGTCTTGAGGATTGCAAAAACAAGAGGGGACACATGCACTGCTAAGCTCAGTCCATGTTAGCAGGGGCAAAAAGCTGGGAGCACATTCCCACCCCAGCATCTCCAAGGGCCTGGGGCATGTGCAGTACTTCACAGTGCTTTGTCTTCCATAACCCCCAGCTCCTTTTCTTTCTCCCAAACCTGTCTGTGAAGAATGCCTCAAGTATTTGACAGCTTTCTGTTGTCCTCTGCAAAGCTCCACCTCTCAAGACAGACAGAAGGCAACCCAAAGCAAGTACGATACACAAAATTTTCTACATTGGATGTTCTTAGCATCCCCTGGCTGCAATGTCATCTTGGGAGAAGACAACTGTGTATTTTCCCCCCTAGCCAAATCTTCTGCTTTCAACCCCTTCTCCCCAGCATCTAGATAGATTGATAGATAATTAAGAAAATGAAGGAGTTATTTTAGCAGCTTTTAAAACATCCCAGACAGCAGTCCATGCTACAGTTCATGGGGCTATTTAACCCTTTACAATTCTGTCTTCCAATGAAGACTAACCATAGAAAATGAAGTTCCAAATGCTTTACAAAGAAAAAAAGAAATCAAGAAGTAAACCTTCAAAGAGTGAAAGATTTCTCTAGATTGTAGAGGAGACTAGATCAGCTCTCTGGCCACATCATGCAATCTAGACTGTCAAGTGATATTGATAAGTATTCATTATAGTGTTGAAGATAACAGAAGATAAACTGGGCATAAATGCATAGGTGTCTTGTGAGGTTTTTAAAAATCTTGGATGGAAAAAAATTAGATACCCAACAGTTTAATTTTTGTTGGCAATTTAAATCAGGTTTAGACTGAAAAGCTCTGAAAATTGTCAACGCTGAACAAAAAACCTGAGTTTGCAGTAGTAAAGTAGTTGCAAGGAGGGACTCAGCACAAAACCTGCCCTGACAGCCAAGACAGTTTTCAGTCAAGGCATCTGCTTCTGTTCTTGAGTAGAGAAGAGAGGCATTGTCATTCCCTATCACAAGGAGCTAGCTCAAGGACTGCCATTTGAACTCCTTTTTGGCCAGAAGTGAAACATTAGGTGGTGTCAAAGCTGGAGCCAATAGGGTCTTGCTGAGTGCTCTGAACTCTATCTGCTGCAAAACAATCATTACCATATTACTGAAAGAAGTTTTATGTCAGAATATCTTAGATTTAAGTTTATGTTAATATCCTTTAGAACCTTTCCAGGAGGGACATGGAAAATTAAAGTGAAGGTAAATTGGAATGAACTGAGTACACTTTATATTTTTACTTTTTTTTTTTTGAGCAGTGAAGAGCGCTCACTGCAAGTGGGATTCTGTTGTCTTTAATCAGGGCTCAGGAGTACAAATTTTCTGTAAAGTTCCTTGAAATCTCCCCTGTTTAAAGGCAAGAAATCTTTAAGGAATTGATCAGATTTTCTGGAGACTGTTACTGATTTGTAATGATGCAGTCTGAAAATTTTAATTGATTTTAGGATTTGAGCAAAATTGACCCATGGAAGGAGAGTACGTTATTACTTTTTGTACTTTAACATGTTGAATTCACTTGTGCACTATATTGAACTGTTTGCCTTCATTTCTTTCCACCACGGAAATGGAAATGACAAATTCATGTAAGATTTTCCCATTTGCGGAAAGGATAAAGAAATAATCCATAAATTTTAAGTTTACTTTTGATTTATTTAACACTCCTTAGTGTTAAAAAAAATTAGTTTCAAAATGAAAATAATTTCTCATCAAAATGCCAAAAAATACTTTTCTATTGGAAATGTTTGACTGGGCTAAACACAAATTTGCAAAAGCTTTGGGTTTCCCAGAAACTTTCATACAGCTTCTGCAGCTTGTCAAAAAAACTAATCCAGTGTTAGATCTAATTTGCTCTGATATGAGTGTTAGGGGAGAGTTAGGCCACATGTTTCCATTTGCTCATCCTAAGCCCTTTTATGAAGTGTCCAATTTCACTGCAATCATATCAGATTTGGGATATCCACTCATATCATATATACTCTGAGATCAGCAAGCTAGAAGCATTTTGAAAGGTGGTGATACATGTGAGTATGTGTGCACACATGCAACCTTTGGAGGTTTCCTTTGAGGCCATGGACTGGGACTTCATCCAATTTTACATAAGTCACTTGGTTTTAATGGAAGCTTTGATCACTGAGAGAAGAAAGTAGTTTTCATTACTCAAATTTAGAATGCAGAGCATGACTTAATAGTGAAGTGTGTGCTTAATGCTCATTGCCCTGTTTCAGCCCCAGTGTGCTGGTTCCCTGTGCTTTTCCTCTCAACACAAGAACATCACTTTCTGTTCTAATAACGGAAGTTGATAAGACATTAGGACATGCCTTTTGGTAGATATAGAACCCAAAAGTTCACTGTGTTTGTTTCTTGATCCTACTTTGGAAATTTTCAGAAGTCATCAGTTGTGGAAATGATCAAAAGCAAGAGAAATATTTCTTGTTTAAAATGAATGAGGATGGTCATTCAAGGATTGCTTAGTAACAAGGGCCAGGGTACCATGACACAATTTCATAGCCAATGCAAAATGGATTTTTGCTAGAGTAATAATTTCAATAATAATAAATAGGTCTTCTTAAAATTAAGAATTTTATGATAATGCATCTCATGCTAGGTAAAGCATATTAGACACTAGCAACAGAGTTGAATAGCAAGATAGTGGCACAGGATAGAAAGAAAATACTGAAAGAAAGAAAGAGCTATTCTTTTTCCCTGCTCTGCTGTTGGACCAGTGGATAATTTTAGCTCCAGTAAAATCAATTCGGTTTCACATAAATTCATATTAATTCACTTGATCCTTGTTTTTTATCTTTCCTTATTTTTTTTACCCCCCATGTGTGATGCATGAAGAATTAAACCTGTCTTTTCATGCATTCAGTGAAGAAATTATGACACTAGCAAATCCCCTGATGTTTGTTAGTCAGGTGATAATCTGAGTGGAAGAAAAATTGCTCAAAATTAAATTAAAAACTCCTGTAACTGTAACTGTAACTGTAGGAGTTTGCTCAATAGAGAAATGCAGGTTTAGATGGATTTCTTATCATTAACTCTGTCCCCATATTCCTAAATATATAAACATCCCTGTCTTTTGGAAAAAGTCTTTGAGTTGATGCAGGAGTTTCAGCCATTATTCTTGATTCCTTCTGCCTCTATATCTACAAGAAAGAACACCAACATTGGGTTTTATAAATTTTCTGTGTCTTTGACTATGTTTTGTACAGCATGTAGTCAAACAGCCAGGTCAGAGTATATGATCAGCCTCTCTTTTTGTTTAATGTATGGCATGTGTCAGCAGAATGGGCACAATATGACTGTTGCCAAGTTATTTTTCCATGTTTCTCCCAAAAAGCACTGCTTCTCCTGTAGTTTTATAAAGATAAATCTCTTGCATTTTCAAAAGTTTGTGCTTATTCCTGTGTAGCAGTGGCTAGAAGACAGTGTTGTATATAATTATTTTCTTCACAGTGGTCTTTCTGAACTCTTCAAATGAAGAGTTCCCTTGGGAGCCTGCTGCTAACCCAGAGGAAGCCAGGCAGCCAACCAAGAGCTGATTCAGTATCCTTCAGCTACCCTGTACAACCAACTGTTCATTGTGCTTGTGCCACTACATTGCACCATAATAAGCTCTGAGAAAGAAAAAGAACAGAAAGAGTGCTCACCAGCTCTAAACATGATATTCATGTCTGGCTAAAATTTTTTTAGCCTTCATTCTTAAGAAACTTCAAAAAGCTTGTAAAGGTGATGGATAGGAGAGACTTTCAAGGGAGATTTTTCATGTGGTTATACTATATACCCTCTCACACAGGTGGTTTTGGTTGTAATGGAGAACTTGTGTTATTCTGTAGCTGCTTGAATATTCTCAGCAGTGGATCTCCTGTGATCTCAGAACTCCTGACCAGAAGTCATCCCTCTGATGTGACCCCAGGGGGAGAGATAGGATCTGTCCTTCCAAGGATCATTGCTGGTAATTCCTTTCCATCTCCTCTCTGACTCTTATCAAGATGTTGATCTCACAACTTGTTCACTAGTGAAGCAGAGGAAAACCAGCTGCTGCAAGACTGCTTCTGAAACAAGTCTCCTGTTATGCCCAATTTTGCAGTTTGTTCAATCTGAGACAACATTACACTGCTGACCAAGCTGGAGAGCTCTCAGTGAGAAGAGATGCAGCTGCCTCCTCCCTTGCTCACACCCCTGCTGACCAATTGGGCCAGTCTAGAGCCAACCTGCTGCAAAATCCTCTCTGCTGAGCAAAGTGGAGAAGCTGGCTCTTCAAGAACAACTTTCCCACTCTAGGGGTGTCTTGGGTTGTAAAATATAACCCAAATGTGTATTCTATTTTCATCTGTTGAACCCAGCTAGGAGATACTGTTATTGTAACTCNTCAGGAGCATCTCTACTCCAACGGAGCCACATCTGACACCCCAGGAGGACTTTTGGACTGCTCCCAACACCCTGACCAACAGGGTGTCAGGTTTGTGTTCTGACTCTGTCAGTGGTTCTTTGTACTACTGTATTTATTTTATTTTACTCTTGCTTATCGTTGTTATTTGTTTCTTCTCTATTAAATTGTATTTCTGACTTGGAGCCTCACTGGTTTTGCTTTCAAACCAGCACAAGGGGCCTGCTCCTATTACAATCCACCACTTGCCAAGGCAGACACAGACAGGACTTCAGTTTCTTGTGGTGAGCATAGATACACCCTGGTGTTTGCTGTGAACTGATGACTGGCCAGCTTTGCTTGATAGGGTTTTCTGCACACAACTTTCCTCCAGATCTCAATGCTGCCACATCCACCAGCCAAGCATGGATATTTCCCTCCTTGGCTGCTTCTCGTGACTCAGAGTGAGGGCTATGGCTTCCTTCCTGCAAGACTGACCAGCTGCCACACCTCTCTGCTGATGGATTGAAGTGTTTTCAGGCCTGACCTTGCACTCCCTCCGCCTGCTACTATGCATACAATTTTTACTAGCCGAGAATAAAGGGATTTAAGGGAAGAAGGAATAAAAGTGAATTTTCAAAGGAAATCCTGCTATTGGTTTCCACAATTTCCTTCTATTGTTGAATGTTGCAGATGCTGAAGTAAATGTCTACTGAGATGGGAATCCCACATTAACTATTGTGATCCAAGTTTGGTCGTGGCCAGCAGTTAAATCATTCCTCCTTCTCTTTTGAACAGCTGGAGTCTACAGTGGTATTTCAGATATTTTTCTGAGTAAGCATGCATAATGTTTCCCACAGGTCACTGTCCTCCAATATGGGCCAAAAGCACCGAAATAAAAATGTTGAACCTTCTATAAACTCTCTGGCAGCTTCTATGAAATTTCGTGGAACAGGATGCTTGCCAAAAATAACAATTTACAAATGCCATATTTTTTCTTTTTTTTTTTTTTTTTTTTTTTTTTTTTTTTTTTTTTTTTTTTCCTTTTTTTTTTTTTCTTTTTTTTTGGGTATGATATTTANNCCAGTGATGCTGTTGATTTTCTCCCTGATGAGATGGCTAGGAAATTTCTGACAATCTCTTCCAATCCTAAAATGCTCAAATTACTCTCCCTTGAAGGCATGAATTCAGTGTATGGGGCAATCTCTGTTTTTACATGCTGTTCTTGAAAGAATATTTTGAAACCTTATTGTGCATCACTTCTAATGGGGCTATGACTGTAAAGGGAGTGCATGGGCCTCCTCCACTGACCAGACATGACATTATCTGTGCAGATGTGATCCTGTTTTCTCTCCTTCAACATGAATGCCCTTTACTAGGGAATGTGGGTTACAAGTATTCACTCTGGTCTTCAGTTCTGCTCACAAAAGACACAAAAATTATCCCGGTGAGAAATCCCCCCAAAAAAGAATACAAGGAATAGGGTTAGCTATTAATGTTTGTTAACACTTATTAGTTATTAATGTTTGTTAATACTGAAAATGCAAAGAGTGGAAGAGTAAATAGACCAGCAGCAACACTACTTGGAAAGTGATATAACAGGCAGTGTATTTAATAACTATTTTACTTGAAAGAGTAAGAATTTAAAAGCCATCTGAACATGGCCTAGAGATGCATCCTTCAGGGAACACTTTCCTAGTTGTGACAAATCTGCTGATTCTCTGCTTCCCACCCTCCCTCCCCTACAGCAGTCAGCAGCACAGGGACCGGAGGGGGCCCCAGCAGTGCCAGGACGTGCTGTGAGCACAGGCTCCATCTATGCCAATTTCAGCCCTGTGGCTGAAATTTCTCAAGACATTGGCATTGCTGGGAAGGTTGGTTTTAGAAGTTTCCAGTCACCCCCTCTGCCCTGGTGCCTTGTATCCTCCATGCTGCTGTTTCCCACACCCTCAGGCTGCACTTCTGTGAGAGATTAAACAAAGCTGAGTCAGAGCAGCCATGGTCCCATCTTCAGACTTTGCTCTGTGTCTCTCCCCTCTTCTCTTGTACCATTCCCGGCATGAGAGTGCCAGGCTACAGAAATTGCTGGTATCTATCTGCTGAGCCCTTTGAACCAGCTCTGAGCCACAGGGAACCACCAGTGCCAGCAGCAGAGGGGTGGAGATGGGGGGGGGAAGGAAAGAGATGTTGGTGGCAAAGTTGGTTTAAGCTGTTCAGAAACCTCATTCCTGTTGCACAAGAATAGCAGCATATGGGGCCACTCAGTGAGCTGAATTACTGAAATGAATGAAACAAAACAACACCCCCTGCAAAAACCCAAAGCAGAATCCCCCTTCCTGCAAAGGGCTGTATTGCTGTGGCTGAAGGGGTAGTGAAGGACTGCAGAGTTCCCTTGGGGTCACTGAAGCTCTCATTCCACCCCATTAACCTGATGCCATGAACTGCCCCCAGAACTAAGAAGATCACAAAAAAAAGAAAGTTAAAAAGCCTTGTTTAAACTGAACTTGGTAGATTTTGATTTGGATTTAAGGTGTTGAATTAGAACACCCAATTTTAAGAGCCCGTTCAAAGTTCCTGAATTTATATGTTGATAGTCTGCACTGCAATTGAGTCAACAAAAACCTGTTGTGCCTTTCAGAAAAGATAATTAACTCTCCTAAATGTGTTTGCCAGAAATACTGGGATATAAATCATCCCAACAGAGTGGTTTGAACAAATCAAAACCAGTCTGTTAGGGTGTCAACATGCTTACTTAACTCAAGATACAGTAATAAGCTCTTTGATGTTTTTCTATTTGGGAACCAGAATCCCAAAGTTATTTTCTACATTTAATTTTAATGTCTTTAATTATGTTGTATGTCTCATTGAAATAAAATCATGTGGTTTTTTTATTTTTAGATGTAACCACCTATTTTGAAACATTTTTGGATAAAATATTTAAAATTTTGACAGAATTTTAGGTAGCAGATCATTATGCCTATTTATTTACTTAAGTGAAGGATGGCAGAACTTTCTTCCTTATCAAGTATGCAGATAATCCGAGTGGCTGAACAAATGTTTCCTTCATCTTTGTTTTTGGACATCTCTGTGTAAGGATAACGTCTTGTGTTAAGAAGCTGTGTTTATACTTAAGTGGATCATTTAAATGGAACATTGCACACTTCCACTTCTCAGGACAGGCAGGACTGCCCTTCAGTAATGTGTGGCATCTTGTTCTTTTGCTGTTTATTAAAGAAGGACATTATGACACACCACCTGCCTTGCTGGGTGCCTAATTATGGATTTTGCCTTGCTTCTCCAAGGGTCTGTGCATCTCTTCCAGTCTCATTTATTCTGTTCCATTAGAATCCATATCATGAGATGTTTTAGTTTCCAGAGGAATTTTCAAGTGAATTTGCAGAAGATGAAAACTTCCTGGTACTAGTTGTTTAGGTATGCTGATTTGGTTTGACTATATGTCATTATTTCTTTAGTTCAGCCATGCCTTTGTGTTCCTGTATCTTGACATTAAAAGAGAGTTGCCTGTCCTTTATAGAACAGAGTGATTAAAACAGCTCCACTCCCACTGGAGATGACAGCAGCACTGTATAATAAGTGTGGACATCAATATTCAGATAATTTCATGCCTTGCACAATTTTCTTTAGGAAAAATAATGCATGGTGAAGAGTTTAGTAACACCTTTAGAAGAAATAACACCTGAAACGAACGGAGGAGGGATGTGTCTGGTTCTCATGCTCTGCAAGGAAACCTTTAGAGGAGAGTTCTAAAAAAATGAGATTCATCACAGGCCACAGCTATGTCCAAATCACTTCCCTCATCTGCTCAGATGATTTCAAAGAAACAAACGAAAGGCAGAAACCAGCCCTGTGGCACAGTGAGCTGGAACAGATGCCTTCTACTAAGATTTATGTTTGTATCTGGGTAAAAAGTCTTTCTGTTCTCTGTCCTAAAAGAAACAACAGCTACACTTACAGACATGCTGTGGGTGCTGGCTCCAGACTACTGCTTTCTTGGGTGGGGAAAAAAACAAAGAAGAAACCCTTAGTGGAGGTGAGAGAGAATGTGAGCATTTTGAGCATTTATAGTGCTTTGTATCATATTCTTCTGTTTATTGTCAAAAAAATCCTCATTCTTGTTCTATTCATAGACTACTTTGCAGAAAACAAACGGTAATAACATCTGGGAAATCCATAGGCAAAATAGACTTTAAAGGCTCTTTTGAGCCAAATCACAAAACACACAATTTATTATGTTAATTTAAATTAATGTACTTTGACAACGAGATTCAGAGCTGCAACACTTGGAGTGGAATAAATAACAGAGGCTTGTTTTCACTGTTTCTGAACTTCTTGTGTTCCCAGTAAATTCAGCAAGAAAATGATGCACTAGAGAAGAAAACTTTTTCCCACACCCATTCCTAGTTCATGCTTCAGAGTAAAACTTCTCCCTAATATAACTCATAGTCTGTGCTTCAACTAAATATATAATAAAAAGTCACTCTGGCTAAGTTAAACTACCAAAGGCTCAGGACAAGAGTTGAATGTGCTGTTGGCTAGATCCCAAACCAGGGAATTTATCTTGCAGGTGTCAAAGGTTGGTAGTCGTGCTCTCCCGTGTTCCATTGAGGAGGTTTGTCAGATGACAAAGAAGGTGCTTTTCTGTAGAATTATGCTATAGAAAGACAGTGCCTGTCCAGAAACAATGGAGAGTCACTGGTTTACTTTACCTTCTCTTGTTCTTGTAATATTGAACAGGTTCTTCTTTATTTCTTTAATGTGTGTGGCAAGAATGACATCTCTAGAGGTAAAGCAGAGGTTCCAGTTGCTACAGTTGTCCTCAAATTCATATATGTCCTGGGAATTATGCTTCTTCTATTTGACATAAAATTTTAATTTCTAATATTAATTTGTAATCTTTTTATTATTATATTTATGAATTATTAAGATTACGAATAATATATTTTTCATAAATTGCTGCCGTCCTAAAACATAGAGGAGCATTAAAAAATTTACTGATGGAAAGTTACCTTAAGGCACAGTGAAACATACTTAATTTCCTTTTATACCCTTGTTTTTATACATTTTGTTTTTAAATTGTGTTTTCTGGCAGTTTTTTGAGATTTATTCTGGGAATTTTTTTGATTTGAAGCAACCAAGACAAGATGGAAGCACTCAGCCCTACAAGGCAGAGCCAAAACTGTGCCAGGCACAGCTGCATGAGCCTTTCTGAACTTAATTTTTAAAAGGCTTGAGAATAGGCAGAGGAGAATGCAGTCTCTGAAGTCCAGCAAGACAGGCAGTTGCCTGAATCAAGATTCCTTATGCTGCCTGTGAAACTTGAGGTTAAGATGCTGTTCTCTAATTTGCCAGAAGTGTCAGTAAGGATCTTTGTTCCTTAAGGAAACTGCCTTTGATTTGACTGAACTGAAATCTGAAAAAAGCCGTTATAAAGGTATTCCAAATAGAAGGAGGTCTGCAGGAGGACCCTTTGAGGCAGTGCTGGGTGTCACTGCACACAGGCATGCAGCTGTGTGTGAGCCTATGCCTGCCTGTGCTGTGAAATGGAGCAGAGCTTGGAAACAATCCTCAGGTGCAACACTTTTTATCATGCTTAAATACTAATATAAAGTGAGGTTGACTGTGTTATCTATCTGCACTTAACACAGCAATGTTACAAGGGTAAAAAATCAGGATAGCAGTATATTTTCTATGGTGCTTTGACCCACGGGCCTCTGTTGACTGCTGCAGCTTTTACCAACACTGACTAAGCCTCACTGAAAATTCTGATTGTTAGCTTGAATACAGAGATCAGAATCTCGCCCCTAAAGACTAAAACTCCTAGACTGGACTCCTCAGTTTTTTCTTGAACTTGAGCTGTAATGACATTTTTCTAAAAAACTTTGCCAGAGTATGCATATATGAAAATGTATGCATACACAAATATGTATGCAGACATATTTCACATCCTGAATATTTTTTCTCCAAAGAATGGTGTATTTTTGTTACAACAGCAGAGGAAAATAATTGATGAGGTTTAGATGTTTAGAAGATTATCTGCCAAAGTCTGTTTTTAGTTAAACCACTAATAAAGGAAATAATTCTATATTTTCCATGCAAGAGTTTTGGTGTGTGCATGCCCAGAAGGTACTGTGGTGTCTTTTTCCCTCCCTTTTTTTTCCCAATTAAAGAATCTTCTTCCCTTGAAGCTGCAAAACCTGACAGCAGCTATTCAAAGGTAATATAAAACAACGCAACAGTCAGTGAATATTCCTAGCACCAAAATAGTTCTTGTTAACATTAGTACTGACTATATGAAAGATCAAGACAGTAGAGACATTCCACCTATTAAAAAAAAATCACTGTTACTCAAAAAACAGTTGTGTGAATCTTATGAATTCTCATCTCAAATTTGGGAAAAAAATATGCATTAAGATATGGTGTTGAGAAGCTTTATTTTTAACTGAAATGATAATTAGTTTCATGTCTGAGCCCTGAATATAATGTCTATCTTTTCAAAATATGATTTTTTTGCATTTTATTGGGCAATTTTCTGCTTTTTTACACATGGCCTAATACTGTATCCCTTGTTTCAGGGAGTGGTGTTTACCCATATAAATAGCTGGGATTAAGTGCATGCCTAAATACTGAAGTGGAACTACTTGAATAAGGAGCTACCACTCAGTGGGAATAAAACAGAATTGGGTGTAGAATTATTTGTTTATTACTCATCAGGCAGAATTACTTGACCACCCAAATGGAGTCCCTGAGCCTGCATCTGAGATCCAGCAGTTAAAAAAACCCAACCAGACTACACTCTTCTAAGCAGTCTCTACAGTGGATTTTTAATTTAGTCTTTTTTTCTGGAGAGTTTTTTTTACAGTTTATTAATGATGGGGTTAGGAAAAGAACATTTGAACTTAATTAGTGATGTAAAATAATACATATAATTACAGTATGAAACGAAGCTAAAATATCTTGGTACATGCAGTGGCTTTATTTATTCCCACAGTAATTAGCCCCCATATAAAAGGACTTTTCAGACCAAATTCTTGAAGTTAGTGACAAATTTGGATAGTTTCTAAAACTATGAGAATCTCACTGGCGCCATCAGACTTCCTCTGAAGTCAATGGAAATTGTGCCCTCAAGTTCAGTGGAAGTAAACAACGAGATAGTTTGGAAAACAAGAAGAAAACGTTGCCATTAGTGAGTCATAAAATCTGGAATCAAGCTCCTAGAGAGTCTCCACGTCCTTCAAGCCCCATGTAATCATATAAAGCAGAACTTCCAAGTTATTTTCTGAGAGTGCTAAGATGGAGAGCAGTATGTAGTACATTCACATATGTGAACCATTAGACAAAGGCCCATGCTGTTGTACCCAAAACTCTGATTCTGCATTCCAGCCTTTCTGAGCCTGATATATCTCATGTACAGCCAGAGATGTGGGTCTTCAAAGCCTAGAATCGTGCAGAGGTCTGGTAAAACTATGGTTGCCTAAATTGATTTTTCTTGTATTAAAAGAACTAGAAATAAAAGTCATAGTTTTTATACTCTAAATGTTTTCCTAAGTAGCTTTTTGGTAATCTGAACAAAGAAAAACTTTGGTCCATAAAATTTTGAGAGTATTCCTTGCAATAAGCATACACATAGAACATGGGATTAACTCAATTAACAACATAATTTTTCAGAGTGAAAGGTCTTTTCTTTTTAAGGTATAAAGGGAAAACATTTTCCCACACAAGACCCCTTGTTACTCAGAGAGTGAAAAATGCTCAGCTCTGGATAGAAGACAGGAGAAAACATGACTGGCACGGAGTTAAACCCCCTGTGAAAGTACTTTGGGAAAGGCCACTTCAATAAGTGCACAATTGTGCAAATAAGGATTTCATCCACTAGTCTGCCATGGTTTCTCTGAATACAACAGTGATTCAGTTTGAATGTATTGTGCATATATCTGAGTTCTGCACACTGGAGGTCAAGGCTCTCTCTTCAGACAAAGCCTTATTGTTTATTAAAATATTTCATAAGTCCTCGTTGTGGGAGCAGGAAACCTCTCTTCTCCACCAAAGCCAGATCCCGTTTGGAGCATGATTTGGAATGCATGTCCTTTTTAAATTTAAAGTACAGAATAGCCTCTCTGTGGTCTGTGCTAAAAATCCATCTGAATGCAATATCTTTCCCCTAAGCTTAAATGGGGCATGATGTTTTGTGTCAAAATAAAAGCATACACTGACCCTGATGCTCTGTTCTGGCCAAACCTTTTTCTCTCGGGTAGTGGAAGAGGATTTAGAAAGAAAGAGTATTCCTGTCTACTTCTTAGTGCATCTTATTTTGCCAATAGCATAGGTAAGTACAACTTTATTCAGGGCTCTGCTAAATTTTGCTTTGCTGTGTTTTCTCCAGAAGACATTGAAACAGAGGAAACTCCCCATACATTGGATCTACCATAGGCATTTTCACTGCAGGCCTTCTGTACTGGGTCTGTCAAGCAGACAACACAGAAGTATTGCACACCTTCTTCTTTTTCAGGGATTTTGTTTCTCCAGCATCAGAAATGCTACAGAAGCTGTAGTATAGCAGCTTTAACCCCCAAATTTTCTCAGTTTTAATCTTTTAAGTAGAAATGTGAAGCATTCAGTAGCGATGTTATTTCATCATAAATTTCCTGTAATTAGTTAGCAATGACTCTTAAGACTATTTTCGTTGTTCTGATGGCCTAAAATCTGTTTTCATGTTTTTACTTACAGTAGTTAGCCATATTAACTCATGTGCATTAGATTTGTTTCCATAGATAAATGGAATTTATTTATGGATAAAATTATTTCACAGGGAATCAGAAGCTGTGGAGTGGCTAAAAAGTCTTTTATTTATTGTTGATGCACAATATCACACATTTGTATTGAATCACACACCACTGATTCCCTTACACTTACAACAATTAACTACAAAGAACTACAATTAACACTGCAGCCCATGGGTTAAGCATCTGCCTTACTGCTGGAGAAGTGGGATGTATAAACTCTTGGGTAAATGGTATTAATATTTTAAACATTACAAATATTTTCACAGTATTTAAAATAACTTACTTTACCTAATAAAATTATGTGGATTCTTGATTTCGCTGTTTTCCAAAGTCTTTTGATCCAAAGCCATTCTGTAGGTGGTTGGGGCTTTATTATGTTATCCTGCCATTTCCTTGAGATTAGGACCTTTACTCAAGACAAAATAACTTCCTTTTTATTTATTTGGCTGGGGCACAAGGGCAGCAGAGGGTGAGGTAGGAAAAGGACAAATAGAATCCCTCAGTGGCCCATACCAGATGTTTGAGGTCAAAAACTTCATCGGAAAGATCTAGGGCAGCAGGATAAGGACCTAAAAATTTAACAGTAAAGTGCATCTTGGATTAATGTACAAAACCAAGCATTCTGCCCTTTCTTCCTCAGAAGTGTATTTTAGACATAAATGTAAACAAGTGTTTTTCTTCTGAAAAACCTCAAACCCTAATGCAAGCACATTCCAAAATATCTCCTGGAGTGAACAGCCCAATATAAACAACAATGGCCCACAAAAAGCATTGTTGGGCCATTGATGAACTTTCAATTTTTCTTCAAAATGACAGCTCAGGAGAGCTTCCAGGGGTGTTGGTATGTGCAGCTTATCATCTAGAGGAGGAATGCTATCATGTATCTCATCAAAATGGGAATGCATCAAGGTCAGCTCCCAAAAGTCACGTATGGGCTGTATGGAAAACGTCCATCCCTGAAAGCTTGCACATTTCAGCCTCGATTGCTGCCTCTCTGGCAGTGCTGTGTGACCTTCCAGTACAGCAAATGTGCAAGGGACTGCCTGCTGTTGTGGGAAAGCAACATGCTGAGCTCCCTGCTGAACTGCCACATGGCAAAAGGGAAGATTACTTACAGTTGGCTTCTCTTTTTTTAAATTTCCCATATCTCAGCTGTGGGATCACTGTCTGAGGTGTTTTTATCCCAAGAGTTATATGGGTTTTGGTTGAAATTAATAATTTTCACCAGAACTTTTTCCTTGTGCCTTGCAGGGGGCTGTTCATATCACCTGTTTTACTTTGATGGCTTAATCACCTGAGCGTTAAATGCTTGCTGCCTTGCTAAACTGGGATTTGTCTGGCTGGTTTTTTTTCATCCTTCTATTATCTAATAATATTATGGGACAGACACGAACGTGTGTGTGTATGAGTAAGTACCTGGGCAACCTGGATGTGGCAATGACACATTCGCCCTGTCTCGGTGGGAAAATGGTGTTTTACTTTTGGTAGTTTTTTTCTTGGAAGTGAATAAACTTCTTTTTAATGAAATATGTGCCTTTCCTGCCCTGCAAACCAGGATAACGCTCCTCACGCTCTTAGCATGGAGGATGCTGAGGAAGCATATCTGAGGGGGAGTTGATTTTATTTTGGGTTTTCGAGGCCAACTGTAGTGCTTCTGCCTTTGTTTGAGGATCCAGCCAATACCACCACAGTTCCTTCTTCCACTACATGCCTGCTTTCCTCCTGACCTTTGCCTGGCCAGAGGAAGGACAGGAAGGGAGTGGCAAGAGATCTGCACACCCAGAAAACATTTAATAAATCACCACAGCTTTGTTTTCTGCATTGTGTCCGTGATAACACCCACAAAATGAGAATCTGCTCAGTAAAAGACATCACAGGAGCCTCCTGTTCCTGCACAGTGTATATGAATTGGGTGTCTTTACTTAAAAGAAAATTAAGGGTCCATAAACAGGCTGTTTCACAATCACTTAACACCTCTCCCTGAAAAATCCTTTTGTTCCTTTTTAGTACGGCATATGATATTTGATGAACAAAGGAAGCTTTTGTGCAGGTGTGATTTAAAACTCTTTTTGTGAGCATTTTCAAACAAATTCCTTGTATTTAGGCAGGATTAGGAAAATACAATAAGAAATTAATATTTACCGTGGAATTTATGAAATTAAATGCACTCAGGGAAGTTTCAACCTAAAAGGTATTTGAGATTATAAAGGTAGGATTACAATCTGAGCACAACTTTAACTGATGTACTGAAAGAGCCTTCCCCATGTGCAAAACACACAGCATAAAGAGCCTTCGTGCTGCCTCTTTCCCACTCACCAATTCTTTCCTGATGACTGACACAGTTGCACCATCTCCGCTTTGCCCTGCCAGGTACCAGTCCTTCCCCTTCATGTCAGGGGCCGTGCCCGTTCAAGCAGAGCTCCATGTGCTGCAGTGTAATTAATGATGACAGCTTTTCAAAGAGAACGAGGGCCTGGAGGATGGGCTGGTCTGCAGCCTTTGACTCTTAAGCCTTTTGGCTTATTTACGCAGGACATTTTTCCCCACCTACATCTCTCTCAGAGAGGTGAGTCATGCCCATATGAATGCCCATAACATTGCTTAGGTAAGCTGCCTCATTAAGTTCAGTATGGTGACACAATACAGACATTTTCAGACTGTGGATGCAGGATTGCGAGTCTTGACTATGATTTGAATACCCTTTTCGACTTCTAACTGCATGTCTTGATCTAGAGTGAGACTCCTGTGTTATTGGGGGCTTCTAAATGTAACTAAAAATACCTCCAGACAGTAAAGAACATGGATATCTCCTGGTCTGTCAAAATAAAAAAAGAAAGAGAACAGCTCTACCAACTCAGAGTTAATCATATATTTCTGGGAAGTAAAAACAGCTAAATATGAATCCGTCAAGGCCATATGTTCCTAACACATGTGCTGCTTCTCCATCTAGCTGCCAAAAAACATGTCTGTGTTTGACTCTAAAAGGTGCTGAATAGTTTCTTCAAAGACTGAAGCATCTCATACGAGGTCCTGAGGATAACAGTTTTGCCAGATCTCAAAGTAACAGAGAATCAAGTCAGGACAGCTGGACTCTTCTTCCTTCAGAGTTGCTGGGACAGCAAATTCTGACTCTGGTGACAGAGTAGGCTGAAAATTTGCCATCTCTCTCTAAAGCAGAGAATTTCACCCTGGTGACGCTAGGTTAGGTACACATATCATTTAACTTATCTCAGCAACGGTGCTTTTGTTTTCTGGTTTGAAACTTGAGGTTGCCAAGGTTTTGTCTGTTGTACAAAGCTGTGGGAAGGGAGTTAACGAACATGGCAAATATTGACTGTAGGCTTCAGCAGCAATTAAACTTTATATTAGTCTCTCCTTCCTGAGTAGTGTTAGAAGTTACATTCTAGCACTGCATAAGGCACAGAGCATGGCTCTTTGTCAGCCATATATATTTTATGCACATACGGGCTAGCACTTAGATAGAGGTGGTGAAACCACCACCCTAAGAGGGAATACATTTTTTTTTGTCAGGAATATTATCCTGTATTGCAACACTTTCCTTACAGTGAGCCTTTCTGTTTCAAGAGTTAAATTCCTATTGCAGAATGAAAGGAGAAAGAAAGCTCCCCTTTATACAATGGCCTTTCTAAAAGTCTGGTATCCCAAACTACAAACAGCACAGCATTTCTTCAAGGACTGGAATCAAGACCTTGTAGGAAAAGCAAAAAAACCTGTGAAATTTTCTAATATGTTTTGTGATACCATTAGGTCATACTAGCATTAAGATAATCAATCCCTTTTTTATTTCTATTTTTATATTTTAGATTTAATAAATTTAATTGTTTTGAATCAGAGCTTATCTAGACTCTAGAGGTGTAAAGTGGAACGTAAATAGTTTCTTGAGTGAGATGAAATTTATGTTCATGATCTCTGAGAACACAAAGCAGGTCTCTATTACAGTGACTGATTAGGGTGAGGAAGGGAAAAAAACCTGGAAGAAACGAGATTTTTTTCTAAACTATTTGTACAAGAAATGGAAAGTCAAGGGTGAAGGAGTCCTTTACTGGCCCATCACACCACAAAGCCAGGCCCAGAGCATTCCTGGCTCTCCTGCTCTGATGTCAAAGGCAGGTAGATTTGAACACAATCCCAATGCCTCTATGTCTCCACCTCGTAAGCAAAGTCACCATCTTCCCTATTCACTTTCCAACAAACCTACAGTTTTTCTCCAAGGAATGTTGTTACAGAAGATGCAATGTCACTATTTACAGTATTCAGAACATTGAAACTAAGAGTAATCAGGGTTTTCCACTAGCCAAAGAAATCAGTGCATTTTTCATGTCATCTGTCAGTTTAATTGTACCCTTTCCACCACAAAAATACATTTGTTAAAGGACAGCTTGTCTATTTACTCTCTTTAGAATTATTCTCAGCTATCGGTGACAGCAAACCTAAATTATTTTTTGCCTAATGAAATTAAAGCTGCTGCCTAAGGCATTAATATACATATGGCTTGACTGCTCAGAAGTGAAATGCCACTTCAGCTGCTGAGAGACCTTACTCTATATATAGTTAGAGCAAATTATCTGTAAAAAGAAGCCATGTGACAGAGGAATATTATTTTTAATTTTTACTATGGTTTCTTTACTTAGAGACAGACTTGATAGAATCTTGCTTTACGATATATACAAAAATTTCCTGTGATACCTGCAAAGGGATGAAAAAATCTTCCCTCAGAAAACTCTCAGTATTAGTATCTTCTGTTTACAGGTCCAGCAAACCCCTCTACTTACTATCTCAGTCTTGTGTAGGGACCTCAAAGAAGGGTCTTTGTGTTGGTAATTAGGATGTGCTCTGTCCAGCAAGAGGAGAACAATGTGCAGTAACATTAACACAACCTGGTCATACTGGTTGCACACAGTTCTTCCCCCATTACAACTCCAGGGCTGATGTTTTCTGTGCTGTGCACTGCATTGCTCTTTCTCTTCTGCTTTTAAACACTCCTGTCTTCTTAAACTCACTACTGGGCTTCTTTATGTGGTGCTGTAGCCTAACAATAGAAGCTAAAATTTAATATTTTCAATGGCATGCCATATACTTACAGTTTGTGTGATTTTAAAACCAATGACTTGAAACATGAAAATGCCTGACAGAACAATGTTTCCAAAGAGTGTTCTCTCTGTAAAAGAGGTTCTTTCCACTTAGCCTGGTCCCATCCTCTCCCTGTTGTTCCAAAATCTGTTTCTCCTCATGAGATCTGTCCTCATTTATGCTTACATTCTGTATTATATCTAATTATAATAATATAACCACATAATATAATAATATCTAGCTATAGTTCTACATCAAATAGAAAGCTTTTTGTAAAAGAATACAAAGTTTTCGGTGTAATAGGGAAAGGAAAACACAAGCTCACTTGAAAGAAAGCAGCATTTATGCTTTGTTAGCTATGCATATCTACTAGTAAATTTAGTGACTTATTTTTTATAATGTGGCATTAGATTGAGCCGTTTAGCAAGCAAGTTTTTGTTTCCAAGGTTCAGCCAAAGTTATACCAAAGTTAGTTAAAAGAACATTGGACACTCTAGTATTAAATAGGAAAGTTGAAAGTATTTAATCAAAGACACATCTTGGCTGAGGAAAAAAAAGAATAAATATCTCTTTACTGCTTACCTTCTCCTTGGATCTGGATGAAAAAATTGTTACTATGTTCAAAGAGAAAATCACATAGGTTTGGTAAACTTAAAAGGAAATATTTAAAAATAGGGGGAAAAAAAGAAAAAAGTTTCATTTGAACAGGGGTCTTGTTTTTGGTGAATGAGAGCTTTCAATCTAAATTTAGATCTTTTTCTTCAGAAGCATCCTGCTCTTCTATAAATGACTAAGGCTGTGTACACACAGGCCTTCCTGAATGTGATGTTTACTTGCAGATGCCAAGACGTCCTTCAGAAAAATATCTAACACAATACTAGAGAAAGTGGATGCAAAACTAACTCTTGCTGTCAAGGACAGCCAGCTGGCCCCCATGTGTCCAGAGAGAGATTCAGACTTGAGAGAAGCTGATGGGAGGTCCATCCTTCCCAAACTGCTAAGACTGTGAAAGTCTTAAAAATTCCTCTGAGAGTGGTTTTGTTTAGAAATTCAAGAGTTTAAGATTTGTGCTTTTAACATGTCCATGAAATAGCAGTGCCCAGAGTGTCAGCACAGAGTGAAGGCCCTCTATGGAAGCCAAATTAGATTAAAGTGGTTTTAAGCACAAAAGCTAGAAGCTGTTTCTTGAGTGCTGACAACACAAAGCAGTGAAGGAAATCAGGTCACAGAGAGCAGAGATAAGGTTTTGATTTGAAGTACTCTCTATTCAAGGCACAAAAATTAGATCTGTTTTTGGGAGTGGCTAAGAACCCAGAACTGCAGCCCAGGAAACAGCAGGGCAGCCCTTGAGGAGGTCAGACCCATAAAGCTCCACACACTGTGCTACTGTGTTTTGATTCAATTGTAGCAGAAATCTAAAAATACTTCTCTTTTGTCATTGAAGTTTTCTGCAAATGCAGTTAATTAAATCTGTCTCTCACTTTCCAATGCAAAAACAAAACCACCAAATTTTTAAGGCACAGAGATACGAAGCTTGGTTGTAAAAGCTACAATATCTGTCAGAGAGTATTTTGTTGAGACCCTATTGAAGAAGTGTCATCTGAGAAAGTGTAAGGTGGCAGAGATGATCAGACCTTAGAATTTATTTGCTTCTCCTTTGAGAAAACTCTCTTACCCCTTTCAGAGCTCTAAATGTTAGGTGACATTTAACAAGATACCATGTGTATTTTTAAAAGTGAGATATCTTCCTGCAAACTCTTGTCAGTATCACAGCATTTTGAAGTAATTTTTAAAACACAACAACTTACATGTAGTTCTTGTCCTATGTTATTTACTTTATTTCCCTGGTGAAAATTTACTGCATTTTTTCTTTTTTTAAATTTATTTTTATTTCGCCATTTTATGTTTTTTTACAGTGGGGTACTGTACTTCAAGTGAGAACTCCAAAATCACTTGGAGTTATCAATGCTACAGAGAAGAAGCCACTGAGCAAACCAAAAATGTTATGGACGTACTTAGATAGCATAAGATGGTCTGGATTTAAATGTTTCTCACTCGTAGAAGTGAAGGAAAAGAAATGTCTGTCATGTTAATATTTTTAATATAGACACTTTACAGCTGCAAAGAGAAACTTGGAAAGCAACCCGCCAGTGTCTTGGATCTATATGTCAGAAATAACCTGATCATAATCTTAACCACTGGATCTAAATATTTTTTGGTGATGATCTCCTAAAATAGCTCTTCTATATTATCTGATCACATTACTATAAACTCCAGAAATAGCCAACGTTTCCGTGTACAAATAGCTAGTGAAACATAGAAATGTAGTGTTTCATCTTCATGCAGTTATTTGACATTTTAGAATATTGCTTCAGTGTCAAAATAACTACATTTTTTACTGGAAGTATGTTTATATTTGATGCTCTCCCAATTTTTATTTAATGTGTATCACTTTATATTCTTAATAGTTATTATTGTCGTAATAATCATTAACATATTACTTGTGTCTTTCCTTTTTGCAAATTTGCGTGTTTTCAAAACTTCTGTGACTTTTAAAAAAAGAAGTAAAAAAATCCTCCCCAAATAGGGAGAGAACTATCTTCTATTATATTGACAATAATATATTTTAGTTTTTTACATACTATATAGCACATAGTAAGCAGAAACAGGCTTGTTCTATTCCATCACAGCTAACTGTTTTAAGACCAGCTTTTCTCTCCCCTGCTTACAAATCTCTCTCTATTTCTTCTTTTTAAATTGTACCTTTTAAACACCTATTGAGATGGAGGTGGTTTGTATCTGATTCATCTGCTTACCCATCCTTCAAAGCAAGGGGTAAATGCTTCTTTTGTTTCTCCATCCTCTTCAGCTAGTTCTGTACCTTCTAGGGTTACTCTTCCTCCTAGCTGCTGCTCTGAATATTCTCTCCATTCCTAACATTAACCTTATCCCCATTCCTGATTTTCATAGTTTTCTTTGGGCTCCTGCATGCCGTACTAATTTTCTGCTACATGCCATCCACTCAGTTTCCCTCTGTCTGCAAAGCCAGGTTTAGTGAGCTTTGTGAGATCTATTTAATCACTAAAAAAACGGTGCAGTCCAGCAGTAAATGTAATATGTACTCCAGAAGGCCTACAAACAAGTTTTACTTGGCACTCACAGCAATGAGGTAAGAGGATGAAATGAGTTTGTGGTCACATTACCAGACCACCAGCAGAGAGTTATGAGAAAGCTGGACCCATTTTAATTAGGAAAAATATAAAAAAGTTTACATGAGAGCCATCATTCTGGTCTTCTATGAACCACAAGCTGTAATTACAAACCCTAAGTATGAATTTTCTTAGCTTTATTCTTGGATTTTAATATCACTGTGTGAAACAAAAGTTGAATTTCCTTGAGTTGTTCAAAGTATGCCTTTATTAAAAAAATTTTTTTCCAAAAAACTCTGCAGGAGATTAGATTTGATAATCTGCATGGTCTCCTTTAACTCCAAAACTGGTCCGTGCCATGCTATAAATCTGTGCAGTATAGGTTTTTAAGGCTGATTTCTATGTAAGTAAAACTGTATATCTTAAAAATTGAACCTTTTCTCTTGTGTAAGTGGTGAATTTAAATCTTCAACATTTCTCTGAAACAGTTATGTCCTGAGGAGTTGTTTCATATTTGATATTTACAGTGATCTTATAACAGGATGGACTGTTGCATATGCTGATTGAAGGTGATTTCTTACAATGCAGGAGTTAAATGCAATTTTTTAGCCATGTAGTCCAGTATTGCAATGACAGGATCAAACTTTCGCTGTGGGGACTTGCTCAAAAGATGATGAATTTGATAAAAACAACCTCAAGCAACACAGTCTCTGGTATTTGTTTACATCAGCAAGGATATGGCTAGATGGAAATAATTCAATGCCATGTTAGAAAGCTGAAACTGTCACCAAACTAGTTGCTCTGACTCTGTGGCACAGTGCCACGCCTTGCTCAATCATTAGTAACCAGCTTGGGTTCCAGTAGGAAGGTAGCTCGATAAACATGGTGTGATACCTGAATTAATTACCCTCAAAACTGGGTTTTCTGACAATAGTGGGTCTGTCTTTGCTTTCTTTGAAGCTATAACTATTTGGACATCTTTTATTAAGCAACAGCATGGACCTCTGTTTTCTAAGAGATGTGCCATCTCTTCACCAAGAACATCTACACCATAATCTATAGGAAAACAGAAAAGAAAATCTGAAAAATCATTACTGTGGTAGATTTAACATCTGAAGCAGTGGAACTGTGGGACCTGGAGTACACTTGGAGTGGAAAATTGGCTATTATATGTAGGGGAAAACTCCCCTGAAGGGCAGGGTCACCACTATTGGATAGCCTTTCTTGTGTACCTGTCCCTTATGTAGTGGCTGTCATGATGCTACACTGCCCAGTTTTAATTCAATTATTCAGTGATTTGGACGCTCGTGTGAATGTGAGCTAACCAAACTCATTTCCTCCTATTGCTTGCTGAATTTCGAGTCTTTGCCAACTTCCAAGCAAATGCAATGAGCTTGTGATAATTCTATCAATTAGAATTATCAATTATCAAGTAGATAACTGCAGAGGAAGGGACAGACCATAACTGAAAGGAATAGAAATCTCTTGTTGAGGCTGTTTTACTTCAATTACACATTTTTGATCTCACAAAAGTGACTGCTATAAAGATGCTCCATGTCACAAAATTCAGAGAGTGAGGAAACCTGGATTTCCTTCTCTCAGGAATGACTTAGGTTATTCTACAAGATGGCACAGGTTTAGGAACAAGGACTAAGAACCATGTGAAGAAGAGTCCTTTTTGGGATGCTCCAGTGCTTGCTCAGGAGGTATGCCTGTGTGTACTTGGTATTCCCTACTCGGTATCCTGAAAAGCTGTCAGAGCAAGGCTCTGGGTGACCTGCTCAGTCTGGTGCCATCAGCACGTTCCACTGGTGCAACATTTCTCTTCTGGCTTTTCCCCCTGGTGCTTTCACTGCCCTCCATGGGCAGGATTTTTTGTAGTAGCCTGGGATGTTCATCAGTGGGACTGGGAACTCAATGAAGTCCTAGGTGAACAAAGGAAAAAAATTGAATTTTTCTGAGTGACATTCCAGAGTAAGATTTTTTTTTTGTCTTGCTCATGTAAATCCATTTCTGTTCACAAGCAAGACAACCTGCTAAAAGCTAAAGGACTGTTTTAAATTGTTTTTCTTGAAGAAAAGAGAAAAATGCATTGTCTAAGGTAAAGAAATGGAATCCTAAGGCTTACTGTTTAAAAATTACATCCTTGTCATGACTAATAATTAATTTCAATGTCTGGCAGACAAGACCAGTAGTTCTGAAAATGTGTGGTAATCCAATGACTGTCTCTTTCTTTAATATTTTTCTCTGCTTCAGGCTAAGGAATCAACATTTATTTTCAAAATAGATCTTGCTTCCTTGAGTTGTCCTTGGAAGGTAGTCTCTGGAAGAATTAGTGTTTTTGCATACTTAAAGAGTTTCTTAAATCTTTAATTGTTTCCTTATGCTTCTGTCCCCATATATGAGCTGTGGTTTTACCTCTCTTGTTTACATCAGCCAGAGAACAGATTCTATATTTGAGTTCATCCATTTTTGTAGCTTTGGACAAATTTAGCTGGATAGCTGCAGACTGACCATAGGAAACACTATGGAAATTATTAGTCAAAAATTCACTAGTCCTGATCTACTCATTGAAAGATTAGTGAGTAATCTCACCAAAGTCCAAAAGCTAAATGTTGGTAGCATTACTTACAGGAGTAAAGTTTCCTTATGTTAATTTCTGAAGGTGGCATTTCCTCTTCACCGCTTTTTAAAAAACTTCTTAATATTAGAGCTCTGATTTCATCTGGTCCAAACTGAAATCCTTCTATAAAGTCAGTTAGACTGATTTAGACCACCTGAGCCACTCCACTTCCTGTAATATCCAGACTTTGTGCTTGCTCTCTGTGCTTCCAGCTCTGGGTGCTCCTGTGTACAATGGCCTCCAACAACTCACTAAAAGCTATTTAACTTTTTGTCCTTTCCTCACATAAAAATTCTTGTGGATGAATGTCATTAACATAATGTAGAAAATTCTGAGACTTCCTGACTAGAAGAAACACCTTAGCATCAAGTTTGAAGCAGAGCACTGTGAATCAAATCTGTGTCCACCTTGTAAACTCATGGGGTCTACTAATGATCTTGGTTTCTACCAGAGCATAATTTGGTGGTCAGTAACATTAATTTATACACTTTTGGCTTGCTAATTATTATAAACTTGATAGAGATATGCCAGACAAATTCC
>VZTR01033287.1:0-26323 GCA_013400775.1 Chaetops frenatus | reverse complement strand
TTTAAAATCATATATTCATATCTATATATATGTATATATATATATCTTGAACTATATCATAATAATACATATTACTTCTTTGTAAGACACTTCACTTTGAATTATACAGCCATGTATAGTTTTGGGACAGAAACCAGTGCTGAAGAATTTTCTGACAGATTTAATACTCTTGTAATTTAGAGAATTCAGGAAATGCAGGAAATGCACCTATTTTGTGTGCTTTATGTGGAATATTTCAGGAACATTCAAACTGTGTAGTTAACTTTGTCACTTGGCCAACATTCTCATTCCTTGTATGTGCTGCAGGTAACAGTTGCTTATGGATTCCTTACCCATATAACTTCCCAGACTTACACAATGTAATTTCCTGTTTATGGGCCAACTAAGCCTTGATTGCAGAGGCTTACAGAGTGGTTTAATGGCCCACAAGCTATGGCTGAGCATAACTAGAGGCAAAATGAATACTGAAGTTTTGCTCTTCAGTATTCCTCTCTTTCAATCCGTTTGATAGATGCTTAAAAACAGCAACAATTTTAATATTAAATGCCTTTGCCAGAAATCTGTGTAAAAAAGAAGGTTTGTTGACTGGTTATCAGTTCAAGATATCCTATAGAATTCGGAAATATTTTAATAAATATAAGCAATTGCTGTATTTGGTTTGGTTGGGTTTTTATATCTTATAATTGCAGATTATGAATAGTCTGATGGCTCTCAATTGTTCACTAAAAACACCATGAAGAATGAAAGTATGATGAATACTAAGAAAAATTCTCTACATTTTTATGGTGCACTGTTAATTTCCTAGTTCTGTTGCTCTAAGGGCCCATGCTGTTTTCAATCCTATTAACTCTTTTATCCAGACACTTTTTCTTCATGATACACACAAGAGTGAATTCTCATATGCATGCTTCCTCCCTGCTGAAACCACTCCTGCAAAATAAGCCCAGGAAGCTGAGATCCTGATTACCTCTGCAGCTACATTTAATAAGAAAATCCTTAAAAAAAAACCAAACAAACAAAAAAACCCTTACATACAGATCTAGGTTGGTCAGGTAATAAATTATAGTCCAAAGAAATGTCAAAGTGTGTTGGTTAGATTATTCATGTCTTTCATGTCTTTGAATATGAAATGGGAAATGCTGGCTTGTGGTAATGTAACTATGAGCAGCTGCCTTGGCTTGTTAGAAATGCCTCTTATCTATCTTAAAGTCCATCTATGTTTTTCTCCCCAAAAAATGAGGCTTGAGAAACAGATAAACTTTAAAGCATTTTACAAGAAAAAACTTCTGATCATTAGCAGCAGTCATACCTAGTTTCAAGGAAGTCAAAAAGGTCTAGAACTGGAATGTATCTTGTCCTGTATGGGGAGGGAATACCTTTAGCCTTTTGCTATATAACTTTCGCTCTTATCAGTTTGAAAAACCACAGCCACAGGAGGGATGGTCCTTTCTAAATTGTGTATCTCTTTCTTGCAGCTGTACATAGACAAGCTCTGAAACTTTTCACTCATGGTGATAGTTCTTTCTATGGGAAACAACAAGCCAGCTCATTTTCTAGACACTAGAACTAAAATTGTCTTGCTATGGCCAGATTTCAAAACAATTTACCTGCTTCTCAAAATTGTGTCCATAGTTCTTTTCCCAGATTTTATCAAAGTCTAGACTATTTTATCTAGTCTATCAAAAACCAAACTAGTCCATTATCTGCTGCAAGGGTAAAGAGACTCAGTGAGTCACATGCCCTGTTACATCCTTGAATGTCTGCTGACATGAACCACAGTATCAATCAAGTCAGAGAGGCATTTTCTTGTCACTTAATTGCATTTGTGCACTTAAATAAGGGGTTATGTTTCATCTCACTTTGGGTGTCCAGAAGTTGGGTATTCTGAGCTACACATCTAGATAGTCACTGGAGAAAAGAACAGGATGACTTTGCTTCTGGAACTAATGATTTATGGCCCCTACCTAAAGACTGAATCAATCCTTTGGTGGCAAGGACCTCTTCATTAATTAGTAGAGTGACTTTAGCTAAAGGCTAATTTTTAAATAGTGAAAACTGTGTAAGATAAATCCTGTTCTCCATGGCAAGCTCTGAAGGCAGAAGCTGTGCAAGAACTGTTTCCTATGAAGAAAATATTAACGGAATTGTAATCCCAGAGCACCACACCTTAAGTCTTTGCTCTCATTGACCATTTGCATTTTTGTCCCTGATCACAGCATTGCCTTTGGTAATGTTTTTAAACATTCACTTTCTGAAATTATAACAGCATATGTAAAAAAAAGAAAAACTGGTGACAATTTGATTTAATGTACAATTCAATTAATCCTGTATTGCTAATGCGCCCTTTTGTGAGATATAGATGTAGAAGTAAAATGAGGTTGCATAGTACCCTAGAAATTCAGAAGATCAGGAAGGAAAAAGAGGACTATCCTAAACATTTACTTGAAATGCTCAAAAGCTTAGTTATAACATTTAGATGGGTTATTTTATAATCATTCTCAAGGGCTTGTTGCTTCCTCCCATTTCTTCCCAGAGATGCACAGTTCTCTGTCTTCTTGTGCTGAGGACAAGCTATGCAGACAGGCATGGCAAGTCTACTGCACTTTTGACCTGCTAGTTGCCTTTGTTTCCTGTCTACCTGCATTAATATTGGTTCATTTGCAGAAGACTTCATGTACAATAAAATAAATACCATCTCACAGTGTAGCTTCTGCCTGCAATTAGGTTGAATAATTAACAAATATTTCTCCTTAATTTCTTTATCTAGCTTTTACATGCAGAATAGATATAAAAAGCAATAATGCCAGAGGTCTCACTGTTCTAGGTCATTTAGCTTTCAGACTCTGAAGCTGGCCTCTCTTGGGAAGGTCTAATGTCTTCCAGTGGAAGGCAGAAGGAAATGAAAACAACCCTGTGGAAACAGAAGAGAGGAATATTTTTCCTTCCTTGCTGGATTATGTTCCCTTAGGGCTCAGCAAAAGTCTGTGCTGCATACGGAATATGCAATAGATGGTTTTTCTATTGCTAATTTTGTGGTAATAACCCAGCAAGATAAAAAGCTAATAGGCTGCCCATGTGTTTAAAATAGTCTTCCAAAAACACATTTTAAAAATAAATGTGTTCCAGAAGATGAACTGGAAAGAGATGGTTTTTTATATCCTAATTAGGAAAAAAAAAGGCCAAAACCAACATTAAAATTGATGTGAGTTTCTCTACTGAATTTACTTCAAGTAGAATTTTAAGAAGCAAATCTTGAGAACTGTTCAGGAGATGTCTAACATTAGTGCAGAAGCAGGTTCATGGCAAATCCAGACTATCTGGACTATCTGCTTTTTCACAAGTGTAACAGAACCTAATGAATAACTACTGAATGATACATGCCTACATAATTCTGTTTGCCAACTTCATTACATCTGAATGTAGTAAAAGGTTTGACAGATTTTCTACCTAAAAATCCCTGTATTGACTGGTCTTTTGCTGCCCATCTACGCCAACAAATTTCAGTAGTACCGTCTTCTCCTTTGACAGTTTCCATTTACTTCTGTGCTGTTACAGCTTCTTCAGCAGTTTTTGCTTTTCTTCTGTGTTTTGCCTTCTCTACAACGCACATGTTCCTTGTAAATGCTTCTGTTAACTTTTTCTTAATGCATTTTTGTCGTTTCATGTGGCAACATATGGACAATTCCCTCTTCTTTTTTACCTTTCAGTAACAAATATCTCTACATTCCTTTAATACTTAAGTCCTTCCACTCTTTCTGCAGTCTGTAAAGGTGTTTTTTGCCTTTTTTTCCTCTGTAGACCTCACTTTCCATGTTTCTTTTACTGTTCAAGACATTGTGTACAACAAAACTACTAATAATGGTTGGCTAAATACAATCCACCATCGGTGAGATTTCTGTCAAAAAGGGCAAGCAATGGCTGAAAATTAGGCATAAAGGTGTTAATAATAATATAAAGGGCATTAGAATAAAGGAATTGTCTGTGTGTCTGTACAGTTATGGTTTTTTTAGAAAGTATTTGAGACTTACATACATAAACGAGGGGGAAACCATGCATCGTTGTTTGTTTTTGGGGTCCGAAGAGAGCATTTTTGAATCACTCTCTCTTTTGTACACTTTTATTAATATTTTTCCTGTTGCTATAATGTTCTTACTGTTTCCAGTAATATGTTCTTATCTCAAGTCATGATTTTCACCTTTTGTTCCTTCAATTCTCAATTCCATCCCACAGCAGCAGGAAGGGGGAGTGAGAGACCAGTCTGTGGTATGGGAGAGTGTCGGTGGGGACACAGATTTGGTGAGTACAATTGCTAGATCACAACAGCTGACTGCAGAAACTAATGATAGTTTCACATGTAAACTACAAAACCTGCAGATGGTATTATTCTGTGATCAATTTATCATAATATTCAAGTGACTTTGGGATGTACCAAAAGCTGAAGGGTTATTATTAATGGATATATTAAAACCAAATCTTTATAAATACACCTATATTTTGAAAGGCTTTTTGTTGAGTCATTAGTCTGTGTTAATTACAATCACATAACCAGATTGCTCATAGTCTTCCCAGTTCAACAGATGAATATGATTTAATTTTAATTTGAACCATTCTAACATTTTCTTTTAAATAACAGCTTTTTGATCTCTTAGTACATTCATAGCATGCTAACAAAAAGAAAACTGTTACTCTAGAAAAATGAAATGTGGTTAGCTCTTCTCATACGGATGCAATAAAGACCACTTCTGGTGGCTTGACATTGCACAGCTGAATAGTTTTTGACAGGGAAAATAACTATAGTTTAGTCTGAGCTTTGGCAGTACTACAAGTT
Organism: Chaetops frenatus; assembly: GCA_013400775.1. Lineage (NCBI taxonomy): Eukaryota > Metazoa > Chordata > Aves > Passeriformes > Picathartidae > Chaetops > Chaetops frenatus. Next base: position 21,495 of record VZTR01033287.1, on the reverse strand, counting down.
ATTAAATATTTGCAGTAATCCAGTAAGTGAAACTTTATTATAGGCAGGTTGCTTCAAAGTGTATTATCTCCATAGTTACAGACATTTTCATTGTGTTGGCCTTTTTCTATATGGAGGCACTCTTTGTTTCTTCATTTTTATATTGTTCCATGGACAGATCAATGATCTTTTGGAAGTTTTCAGCTTTCCTTATTTCTCCTCTTTTATGAGTAGGTTGAAGTTTTTCTGAAATATACAGAACAGAATAGTCTGGCAAAGAAAAAACCCCAAAGCTCAGAGCTGCTGTTCAAATAAAGTATATTTAAGCTTACTTTTGGGGTTTTGGTTTTTGGTTTTATTTTTCGATTTTGAGTTTTATCAAGTCCTGTCATGACTTTATTTCACAAATATAGTACAGTTTTACTCTGCATATATTACCTTTGCTGTCCTTTGGGCTTCCACTTCCACTCATGATAGTTCATCAATCTCCATGTCCTTCTCTCCTGCTGCAGTTGGGAATCTGCCTCCAAGTGCAGGTATGGAAACGGGGACCCGTGTGTGGGAGCACATGGCACCCCGCACAGAGGTGGGGACACCTGAGGGCAGTCTGAACAGCAGAGCTCTGGCACTGCTGTGGGAATGGCTCCAGTGCCCCTTGCCAGAACCGTTCTACCACGTTCAGGGGCTCAGGGAACATCCCTGCTGGGAGTTGTGCGGTGCCCTGCAGGTGCACCACCTGCCCCAAAGTGCTGCTCTGCACTCCGGCCCCACGCCGGTACACCCCATCTCCTAGCGGGCAAGCACAGCCTCTGCTGCAGCCCTTCTGACCTGCAAATCACCTGAGCTGGAGGCCACTGAAACACAGGAAAGGAACCTGTTGGGTTTGACCAGTGTCTGTCCAGGCCTGTTGCAGGGACCTGATTCAGTAAATCTTACAGGCAGGTCTCGACTAGGCGAGCTCTACTCTTGTTCCAGGGTCATGTCTCAAGATTTGAAACAAATGACTTCACAATTTGTGGTGGGAAAAATGAAACCCTGCTCTTCAGATTGATTGCACAGATAATGTGAAAAAGGAAAGGAGAAAGGATTCACATGATGGGACTATCTTGCTAAAGAGAAATCTGTGAGACATTTGTGATTGATGTGCATACATGATAAGAGTAATGAAGTGTATTAAATGTGAAATGTCCAAATCATGGTGCCAACATATTTTACCAAGTTCTTCCCCATGTAGCCATATGTGTTTCTTTAAATAAAATTATTATAATTAGCATCTCTTTGAGGTGATGATCAATAGACTAAATTCACATGTAGAATGATTTTTTACAATAGACATTCCTTCGTTAGTAATTGCAGTTATTTCCTGTCATACATAAATGTGATATGAGGTGTTAGTGAAAGTAGAAGAAGGAAAAGTTGAGGAACGACCAGCTTAAAATTCCAGCAATGTTAAATGAAAAGTGGGAAACAGACTAAAGAGTGATGGAATATTTTTTCAAAATATTATTATTTTTCAGGAACAGGATAAATACCACCATTAGGTATTTTCTCATGTTTCATGGGATCTGATTTGTTTTATACTAGAGAGAAACATTTTCTGTAAAAAAACAGTAATGAAAAAAAATTTAATATATTGGACTGTATGCAGTGAAATAACCAATGCTGAAAATGTTACTGAAAGCCACTAAACTACTGTGAGCCATCTTATAAATATAACAAGTTAAATATGAAAAGTTGTGTTGTGTTATAAATAGCAAGTTTTTTTATAAGGTAATTCCATATCATATTTTAAAATAATGCACAAATAATTAATTCTGCTTCTTATGATAAATCTTTTTCCTGCGCCATATTAGTTTTTAACTTTATTCACATTGTCTTGGCATGACAGGCATTTCTCACAACTATATATGAAATAGATAATTTTAAACTTTCCATTTATTAAAGCAATCAAATATTTTTCATACAATGGCCTGTTTTATATAAGTCTGAGGGCTCCTATAGTAGAAAAGACCATGTAATTTTATGCAGTCTAATGGGGCTTTTAAAAATCAATTATCATGCTTATGGTACAAAGTTAGTCTTTTTCTTGGTATTCAAAAGGGACCAATATCAGCTTTCCAGAGTGGAAACGAAAGAGTTTCTATTTAGTGGTAATTGTCACAATTTTACAAAAGTCAATTAGATATTTAGTAGAGCTGCAGAAAGTTTTAAAAATGTGTCTAAATTTTAAGACAGTTGTGTTATGTTTTCTGTTATTTTTAACAAATACTCATACCAGTTTGCAATAGATTTAATGAGGGAATTGAGCATTACTCATAGTACCATAAATCTAAGGCTTGAATATGACAAAGGAAGGCACCACTGCAACTTACACTTCTTTCAGGTACCTGGTAGGTGATAAACTGAGGGACAGGTTAGAGGAGGACAAGGCTAAGCTTTATGGCAGTCATGGTCAGAAGTGAGGGGTGCTGATCTCAGTGGTGCAGAGGAAGGTGAGGGAGAGGAAGGTGAACCTTTGTACTGAGCTGAGGTACTGGTGCCAGGTTACAAAAGTCAAAGGTTTAATAACGCTCTTTCATTTTACAGCTCTATTCCATGTGTGAAGGCAATCTAGGAATCCAGCTTTGATAAGGAAAAAGCAGAAACACATATTTTGCTGTGCTTAGATTTTGGATGTTTTATGTTTCTTGACTATAACCCTGCAGCCTCGAGGAGTGCCATGTTCCTGACTCAGCAGCCTAACACAAAATTGTGACCTAAACATCCGTACTGCAGTGCACTGCACTGAGGGGAAAAAAGGAGGAATCCATTCCAGCTAGTGCAGTTGCTCTGGACTCCCTGGTGGTAGGCACAGAGCCATTTTTTCTATTCTTATTAGAAAAATTGCTTACATCTACAGGAATTTCAGTGCTCTGTAGAGACGCTTCCACACACTCAGATAATGCATGGTTATAAAACACAGCTCTCCATCAAATGCTATTTAATTAATATCATAATTAACTGTATTTGGTTTGGCTGAGGTGGAGTTAATTTTCCCCTAGCAGCCCTCACAGTGCTGTGCTTTGTGTCTGTAGCTAGAAAGGTGTAGATAACACACCACTGTTTCTGCTGTTGCTGAGCAGCGCTCTCACGGCATCAACAGGGTCTCTTCAATATTTTCCCCTCTAGCAGTAGGCACGACTTTTGGAGGCAACATATCCAGGACAGCAGACCCAAACTGCCCACAAGGATATTCCATACCACGTGATGCTACATATACTGAGGCCCTGCTTCCCAGGGAATGGCTGGACTCTGCCTGCTGATTTGAAGTAGACAATAAGTCATTTGCTTTTCTTTGCTTCTGCAAGTGCAACCTTTCCTTTTTCTTTATTAAAAGACTTTTATCTTGACCCATGAGTTTTCTTCCATCTTATTTTCTCCCTGCCCTATTCTAATGAGGAGGAGAATGACAGAGCTTGGTGGGTAATTGGTGTCCTGTCAAGGTCAACCCAACGCGTGACCTAAAATTGTGTTAAGTATGGTTATAAACTTCCACACATTTCTCTCCAGCTAAGAGAAAAGCCACCAAGTAAAAGCTGCATCAAGACTAGAGAAAATAAATAAATATTTAAATCCTCAACTTACAGGTAGTAAACAGAGTATTAAGGTAATGCTTCTCTGAAGGTCAGCCCACATGATGGAATATATGAACATAGGAAGGAGCAGAAAAAAACCCGCACAGAGGTTTTGTCCTTCTTGGAGTTGTAGCAAAACCCTTTTGGCTGCAGCAGCACCTAAATTTTTTTTAAGCTGCTCAGCAATAGATTGGTGTTCCTATGGAAGACATATACCTGGAAATCTGGAAGGTGTCCCCTTGAAATCATGAGAGGATATATGGGCCCTTGTTCTGCACCATCCTGCAGAAGACCTCATCTCCACTGACACAGGGAATCCCTTCAGATTAGCAGCTGACTTCAAGACTTTTAATTTTTTGAAATGGAATTACCATGGAAACCCTAAATACTGCAGTCACCCTCCCTTCTCTCAGGGGAATTACAGTGCTCCCATCATATATAAAGATAGATTGCGTGTTCTTATGAGCTGGAAGCAGCAATTGCTTTGTATTTTTTACATTACCTAGCTCAATGGACATCCATGCTAGCCGATTCTTTTCCAGATTAACAAAATATAAATATTTAGTCACAAGTAAAATAACTCTAGCATGTTATGAGGTTCAACTGCATGTGCTTTTTTATCAGTTTCTCAAAAAATGGCAACACGGGATCAGTATCGTGGATCACATCTATAAACAACAGGAAAAAGCTCTGGGAAAGTATTCAACAGTTGTGCAAATCAGCAAAACTGGGAGTCTTTGTGCTAGATGAATATTACTAACCCATATTTCCCATTAATTTACACTTCATCCCAACAATTTTATCGACAAGTTCTATAGCCATAGTTAGTTTTCTACACTGACCTAATATGTGACAATAGATTTACTCAGATAAATGAATCCTTGCTTAATCTTACCATAGATCAGCCTGTTTATGGAGAAGAGAGGGAGAAAAGGAGAGAGGAAAGTGCATCTGTCTTTGTGGCTGAGGAGTCCATTTGCTGTTATTGAGGTTGGCACCACCTGCTTTTGTTGGCTAAAAGCTCTTTGACCTGCAGACTAGAACATGACTGTTAATAAAAGGTCATGAAACACATCTGAAATGGTAATAAAATGAGTGAGCAGAAATTGCCAATAAAGCATTTTGCGAGAATCCTTTTTTTCCTCGATAAGAATGGATTGCTTTAGAAAAGCTAATACTAAGAAACATAATCATGTGAAAGAAATGCATGTTTTAAGTCAAAGGCTTGTTCACTAACTAAATTTCCATGCCTTGAATCTTGACTACATTTAAACTTTCTCAGGGGTCTACAGAAACAAGTAATTTATGTTTATGTAAAGAGGAAGGGATTCTTTGCACAAGCACAGTGGTAATAGCTCTGGTATGTACTTCGAGGTCTGCAAAATTGCTTTTTCTGGGGAAAGCAGTTTATGAAATTTCCATAGCTAAGGTCAATTTGCACAATCCAAGTAATGTCTTGAGTTATTCTCTGAGGTCTAAAGGGCTGAGTACACCCAACATACCTCATCCCACCAGCAGCATTTGTGGAGGCCCAGGGTAATGAATATCTTACACATCCTCTGAAGTCATCTCACTCCTGAACCCATCTTTATGCCCCATTCCCACAGAATTATAATTAGTAATAATTATTCTATATAATAATATTGTATTGCTCAAAAACACTAAGGCTAAGTGCAGACTGTTTTCCAGGGAATCAAATTAAAATCTACATTATCTATAGGATGGTGGCAAGTCCTTACACAGTGGGTGTGGACATTTTTTGCAGAATTTTGCATTACTTTCCTCGTATTCAGTACACACAAGGAAAGGATGGGAAGTATACAATTTCCCTCCTCACTTTACAGCTTTAAAGACAAATACACCTTATTTTTTTAGCTTTGCATTAAGTGTTCAGCTTTCACATCCCATATTGTCCAACAATCTGCTAAAATTTCCAGCAGCTACATTTTCCAGTGAAGCCAAGTATAGGATGAGGTTTTCCAAAAGGTGAATGAAACAATCCATTGAAAATGTCAGTCAGAAGCCAGAACATAATTTTATTTGGTTTTTTGATCCTTGTTCAGAATTCATATGATTAGCATGTGGCGAACTGTAAAATGAAGTGGAACAAAAGTGCCTGAAATAAATTTCACCTTGACCTGATTTCCACTTGACTGAATTTGTTGTAGTAAACTGGTGACACATAGTGGATAAACAGTAACACATGTCTGCATTCAGAAAAGGAGAACAGATGGTAAACACACTGATATAAGGGCTGTTACACAAGAGCTCTGTGTATAATTCAGAAAGGTCAAATCCCCTGAAAGACGAAACAAGTTTGATAAGGGAAAGAGATTCATTGACAAGAAGGAGTCAAGTGGGCACAACTGAAGCAGATAAGGCTTCTGGCTCCTCAGTGGGTTTCACTCAGAAAAAGCATCTGGCCACATCTGTCTTCTTATGTAAAACCACTGTCAGAGGTGTTATTCACTTGCTCTGAAAGGCGCTTCCTCGGAGGATAGCACTGCTGGGCCACTGGTTGAATTTGTGCCTCTGTCCTAAAATCCACCTCTTCTGAAATAGGAAAAACTATATTTTTTATGGCTTGGGAATATATTTTGACCTTCCAAAGACATTGATTCCCTAGATCTTGTCTTCTGCAGCATGGGTTATCTGTTCCCTCTTGTGACCACAGCTGGCTGTGACTGTGTTGGGTACAGGAGTCTAAGCTGGGTTTGGGAAGGCATCTGTCTTTAAGTATCTTCACTGCCTGCTTGTCCACTGGTGTGCAAGAAGAGTTACTGTCCTTGCTTCTCAGACTGGGAAAAAGCAATATTTTTGGCCACCTGGGGTAGAGTAATGAGCAGAACAGAGATCTCACAGATCCTGAGTAAATTCTCTGCCCACTCAACTGCCTTCTGTCAGTCAGAAGGATTTGGCCAAGAGGGATTTCCACTTGGAAAAGAATGGAGGTACTCAGCCTCACATACAGCTGAAGTATTCATAGCCAGCAAGACCAAAGAGGAAGACAAAGGAAAGATGAAACCCCAAATAAGAGGTCATTAGCCAGTGGTGGTGGTGGTGTTCAATTCCCAGCCTGTGCTTCAGCACCAATTCAAGATATCTAAATTAAAGAATTATGTACGTGCAAATATAATTTTATTTTCAAGCACTTATATTTTATCTTGTATGGTTCTAAAATTGAGATTTTGCTGCTCAGAAAGCATCAAAATATATCTAAAAGGGGAGGGGACATACATGATAAGCAATTTAGGAGAAAATAATTTCTTCATATTATGAAGATGCTAGTTTTCAAAAATATTCAGAGGAATTATATTAAAATGTATTTCATGCTATAATTGCTCCACTTTAAAGATACTTTCTATTGTTAAAAATATACCTAGAGAGCGTTATTTTTAAACCATATTTTTTCAATCAAGTCTTGGCAGGGGACTATAGATTTAAAATTAAAGTTGTTCTGTTTAAGGACTCACAGAAAACAGAGATGGAGTGAAAAATTAGGTGCTGAAGTCAGGCATGTTGAATGTTCCGCTTGTATCTGTTTTCAAGAGCTAACAATGCCAAAGTCGTTTCACTTGTGACTTATTTAACAGCTGTTTGCTATTGAGATCCAAATTTAGTCTCTTATCGCATCTTTTACTCATGGGGCTACTTATTCCCTTAAAACAAAAGCAATCCAAGCCAAATTTTTTAGAAACAATACAAGATTTTCTCTTCAGCTAAAGGAGGGACCTTGTCGATGTTCCAGCCAAACAAAAAACGTTTCTTTGCTCTTCACCAATGTGTCTGAAATTTCTTGGGCAGTTACAGCTCCAAGCCTAAAGGATTTGTGGCCTTGATGCTTGCAAAATATAAAATGAGTAGAGGTGTTGTTCTGTTTTCTTTGCCAGCTACTCAAATTTTGGAAAAAGTCCCTTAATCTACCCTACATCTCCATCACTGACTTCTATTGGGCATATTTCATGGTGACTTTTCCATATGACTTGGAGGATCCAAGAGAAGGCCAAAGTGCCCGGAATACAGCACATCTCTGTACTTCCTGGGAAATTTGCATAGGAAAACTAAAATGTGCCTCTCTGTGTACTTCTCATCCTACAGCCAGCCTGCATTTCCTGTGCACCTGCATCAACTTCTAATTTAGCTTCATTAATAAGTGGCCCAGTTCGGCTTCTTTTACCCCAATTTGATCTGTGAACAAAAGCAGAAAAGAATATGAAAACTGTATGAGTAATTTTATAAGTGCATTTGTAATAGAAACTGAACTGGATCATCATTAGCTGTAGCTTTTGTCACATGTTCAGCCTTCAAATAATGAATACTAAAGAGCTGATTGGCAATTCTTTGACTGAAATGCATTTATGCAGAGAAGGTTTTTAATGGAAATACAAATCGATGCAAACCTAGGTCTGGTCAGCTTCTGATTTAAGGGTACAAGGAAGGATTTAAGCCCAGATGGAAATAAAGCACCACACAGCATGGGTGTTATGCACATGAGAAATCAATTCATTGTCATTAGCAGAGCAGCCAGAATATCATAAAATTTCATATCAATTTCATATCAAAGCCAGCATATCAAGTTTCACTTTCTGATTCCCCTGGGCAGTCCAGGTATATTTATACTGTTAATGGAAAAATCATATAACTCAAATATCAAATCTAAAGACAGTTGCTAAAAACTGGCCATCTGAGAATCAAATCAGCATTTTTATGCCAAGAAGAAATTAAATAACATTTAAACTCTCCAAGATAGAAACATTTGCTGAGAGCATATATAGAAGAGGATGCTTTTAAGTTAGAAAATATAGAGGGCCTCTGGAACCAGACATGTATTTAACAAAAGGAATATGGTGTCTTATTTCTGTAACAGTAAATTAACCTGGACATAGTGCTATAGGTGGCTTTATTCTATAAACCTGGATATATACTGTGATTATTTTTTTGCCTCAAATGACATTTAAGAAAGAGGATCACTGAGGTTACCTGAGTGCTGCTCTTTCAGAACCACTTATTAGTTCTGTCTTTAAAGGTCACCAATAAAGGGTAAAGTTCCTGGCTTTTTGCTTTTAAGAGTATTTTTTCCCTTATTTTTACTTAATGGAGGATATTTCAAGTTTCTGTATGCCAACATAGGGATTTAAAAAAACATGGCAAGGTAAATGGCTGTCAAGTTTGCCATGTGTTTCGTAGAGAGACCATGTTCTCAGGGTATCACATAGATTTTTATCAGTTTCTCAAAAAGGACATGTCATTGAATGGCATATTTTTTCTGTTCAGCACTGGTATGTTCCATCTGTGCATCATACATCTCTATGGCTAGGTTGAATTAATTATCATTTCAGGCATAATCTGATAGTGGGGAATATTACTGAATTCCTGTGTGGAATTCACATGAGGACTGCATTTACTTTTCCAGTAACTACCTTATCTCTAAAATTTGTTGATTTGTAATACAAATCCAGGACAGAGAGAAAGACAGAATTCTCAAAACATTGCAATGGAATACGCAGCCATATCTGGCATGCAAGAATAACATTCCCCAAATGGGGAATATCCCAGGCAAAAGGCAGAACAGCATGAAATGCTTCCAATAGAGATTCCAAAAATTCAGGACAAAGCAATTATCTGTAGCTTTGAAAGGAACTAGGATAGTTCTGGAGGTTTATCAAGGACAGAAATTCTCCATGTCTGTACACTTCTCTCCAGCTCCCATCTGCATGGAATCGCTCATTCCTGACCAATTTAAGCAGCTGCTTGTGACTCCAAGTTACTATTTTTAGTAGGTAGAGACTGCTGAGGTGAGAAAATAATTCATTAACTGAGAAGCAATGAGTTGAGGTCTCTCTTGGAGACCTGAGAAGGTAAATAGGAGGTTTCCAAATTTTCCTTTGTGGTCAAACACAATTGGAACAAATTTTGTCACTGCCACTCTCATATCCCCATCATTGGATGTAAATGACACGATCAGAATTTTAAAAATAAGAAATGATGAATCAAGTCATAAGCCAACCATTAGCACCTCTGCCAATTCCCTATTTGATTTATAGAAAATGATTTTTTGACTTAGATTGCCATCCAATCTATCAAGAAAAGCTGATTGATAAAATCAATTCAGTTTTTTTCCATTTTGGAGATAGCTGACACCTCAGTGAGGCCCAGTGCAGCAAACACCTACATGAAACTATAACATATACATGGCTGTCCATGAATGAAGCAAGTAATTAGTGTAGCATACGACAAAGGTTCAACAGCTGGTTGCTTTTTGGATGTTTGCTACATCCCCACCACAGGACACCAACAGATATACTGAACATGTTATACTTCAGCAATTTGGACATATATAAAAGTTTAACAGCTTTGTGATCTAGGGGTCATAACAAGAGGCCATTTAGCACCAAATTCTGACAATATAGCATGCTCATATCCTTAAAAGTGCATGGAATATATATCACTAAATACACTCACTAGGCTCAGGCACTGAGAGCCTCTGAACTATGAACATGTAACTTAAAATTCTGTGACAAGTGGCTTCTACAGGAGCTGTAAGGAACTGCTTCATGCCTACTGGTCAAAAATTTGAAATAAAAAGGCTAAAAAGCAAATGTAGGAGTGGAGAGAAAAACCTTGCATTATTATCAAAGTATTCAATACATTTATAGAACTTAAAAGGGCTTTACTCAATGTTACCATACCTGAAATTTTTGGAATACTTAAGAAAGGATATATTTTCATTAAAAATAGTGGGATAACTTTTCTTTCTCTAATTAATTCCTCAATTTTTTATATTTGTGTATTGCAGTCTTATTTATTATGAGAGTTATCACAAGTAAAAAAAAATAAATGGTCTTTAGCTTGCAGAAAATTATCTAGTTTTATTGTAGACAACAACTTAGCAAAAAATAAAACAAATTTAATATGCTTGAAATATGAACTGTTGTTTTGTAACTTCTTTTTGTATGAAGACACATTTGTCTTCTAGATCTGTGAACTGAGAAAAAAATACATTGTCATTAGGTATTTGACAATGACATCTAAATAATCTCTATTTTAAAAAGCCTGTGTTGCAGGAAATATATTACAATTCTAAATGTTTTCCCATCTCCCCTTTCTCTTTCTTTCTCTTCTACAGGACCTCTGCCTATAGTAGGGTTATGTTTCTACTTTAGGCCAGGTAAAATGTGTCATAATTAAAGAGGAAATCAAACTCATCCAAAAATAAAAGCCAATTAAAGCATTGAGGGCCTCAGTGGGAAAAACAAGAAGGGAATCATGGTAAAAAGTTCTATGTGTAAGAACTGGATATCTTGTCAAATGGAGGAAACAGCAAATGCAGAATGTCAGCACTTATAATCCTCAGGAATTTTTGTTCCATTTAAAATGGCAGACAAAAAAACCAAGAAGGTTTTCTTGAGGAATGATATGAACTGGCAAAGTAATTTTTACATTGTACAAAATCATGTACGCCCTTTTTCTGATTATTACTTAGAGCTCTGATCTTCAGTACTCTGGGACAGCGAAGTCAATGTGTTGACTTCAACTACAAACACCTCAGGGATATAGCAGCTGCCTTCTGTAGAGGGATTAAACCAGCTGGGATTCCACCCTGCAGAGCTGAAGGCTGCAGTGGGATATGATGAAAGCTTACACAACTATGAAGAGAGTAGCTAAACAAAATGGTGAACTGTTCTTCACCAAATTTTACAGTGAAAGGACAATCAGGAGTAAGAAACTACAAAGGGAAGTGGATACCAAAGGAAAAGTAGGGAAAGACTGCAACAATTCTGAATGCTGGGAAGAAACAGGAAGTGTATGGCATAGAAATTGCCCTCATAATGACAACATTATCATGGGATTCACACAGTGAATCTGTGTAGATGGTTCATGAGAATTCCATATTGTAGCTCTATTCCATTACAGTTTTCCAGGACAAAAATAAACATGTCTAGACCCACAGCCATCCCAACCTCCTAATGCAGTTGTTTAGTGTGTAAGCCCTTCTACTTTTCCCATTAATTCACTACAAGTGAGTGCTGTTATGGAGCTCTTCTACATTCTATTGACTGCATTTTACCTTGTGTAACATTCTGCAGAAAATCTCTGTAAAAAATTATTATCTAGAACAACACAGTAAGTTCCTCATTATGAATTTACCTTGATGACTATATACAAAAAAAAAAAAAAAAAAAAAAAAAAAAAAAAAAAAAAAAAACAAAAAAAGGAAGGAAAAAAATCCTATGCCTGAAAGTTATTTGGACAGATTTTTGAGAGATTTATTGTAACTCTACATAAAAGCCTGAGAATCATGTCTGCAGGAAATTAGTTATACATTCCAAGGGACATTTAAAGTGGAAATTCAGAACTAACTCGCCTCTAATCTACTGTATGAAAACGTAGAGAAACTTCCTGTCTTTCATCCTGTCCACTTATACAGAAGAGAAAAACTTGACAAAGAACATCTTATCTCATCTTCATATGCAGTAAATGTTCTTTCAGTGTCTGTCAAAGGTCTAATCAGCAGTCTGGCTGCATCCCTGGGTCTTTAGGGTAGACTTACAAAGACACTGCTTAATGTGGTGTTACCCATCCTTCAGAGATCTTTTTCTGTTTCTGAGGACAATGTGAAGTACAAAGGCTCCTGTAATGCTCGGCTGGTGTTGTAGTCCTTTACAATAAAATACATAAATATGTATTCTGTTTGTGTGTCTATAATGAATGGAAGAGGGGCAAAATGAAGTTAAGAATCCACTGTGTTTGGTGGAATGCCAGCATTGAGAGTACTGAAAAGGGAGAAGTTGAAGGTGCCTGTTCTACCACAGTTATTCCAGCTAGGAACTCCCTGATACCAGCTCTCCAGGTGCTTCAGAAGAGCCCTGGCCTGAGTCCCAACAGCCTGCAATACTCCAACCTCCTCTGCCCCTAACCCAGAGCAACAACAGGTCTCTCCCATTGCTCACCACGTCAGGGAGACCTCACGCCCCCACTGCCTCCCTCACTGCAGGGCTCTGCTTTCCCTGCCCAGCCAAGTGCTGGAGAGGACTAGCACTCTACAGCTGGGATGACTGGTGTCTCTGGCTCAGGGAAGGTCAGTGTGTGACAGGGGGAATTGTCAAAGGGATGAAATTGTGTCTGCTGTCATGCAGCTTGGAAATGTGTGCAGTAGGGCTGAACAGATCTGAAAAGGTGATTGACAGAAAATAGCATTCTGTCTTCAACCTTCTGAAGCTTCTCTCCTTCTGAAATGTCTCTCCTCTCCAGATTATTTTCCAAAAGATTTAATATTATTGTAACAGATGACAATACTGAGATGGTTTTTTGGCATTCCTGAATTGGAGAAGACTCATTTGACACTGCACATTAATTTTGTTTACAGACTTAACTTGGCTGCCTTACTATAAAATCATATGATATCTCCAAATTATTATTGGAAGGACCAATTGAGGTTCTTACCTTGAGGACATAGATTTATTTCCCAGAAATTTATAAGTTGCTAAAATCTTCCTGGGTTTTATTTCCCTCTTTCTCTGGGTGCAGATGGTGTGCATCTTTATATCAAGTCTGGCATCATAACCCATGGATTTGGGAAGCACATTGCATCTTCATGTCAGCCCTATACAGGTAGTTCTGTTCCTTGGTTTAACCTGAAATTAGGGACAGGCTTGTAGCCCCTCAGATTGAACACAGAAACAAGCATGAAGGCTAGAGAGCACCTTATTTTTCTGTTTTCAAATATACATGATCTAAATAAACTTGTACAATCTTTGCTAATACTTAACTAACTGCTAATGTCATTGTGTGACACTTCTCCTAAATCCTGGTTAAATAATGCATGTGAAAGCACAATTGTATTACAATTGTTTTTTGAGATCCCTACCAGCAAGAGGAGTTTAGAGGTGACACAAGTGAAGATTGTATCCAGTGCATGGTAACCAGACTAACTAGTGGGTTACATTTACATGCACATTCACTGAAATGGAACTTTTCTTCATTGTATTAATATGAACATTTTATCTGCTTTAATACTTCCCTGTTACCAGTCCCCATTAATGGGGATCTGAGATCAAGATCAATGAAACAGCTTGCAAAGATAGCTCAGACCATTGTCCAGAACCCATGTTCCTGTAGCAGTACATTGGAAGCAAAAGCAATCTTTAACAAAGAAAATGGAAACTGGTTTCTGCATCTGTGTAAATTCAATTTTGTATCCTCCGTAAGTTGCTGAAGCTGGTTTGGTGTGATTTCAAGCAAGTTTTGTTTTCTCTTTGGCTTAATATATGTCTTGTTGAGACAGACTTTTAATTTGTTGTAGTCATTGTCAGGAGTGTTGAGAGAGGACCACAAAGGAATCAATGTAGGCTCTACAACAGCCTTGGCACAACTTATTTGCCAGGGCCCATGTGTGGCAGGTTGGAATCAGAGGGTTTGCACTTGCTACTGAACAAACTTACAGTTAGTTACCACTAATGAAGACCATTCCTGTTAAGGGTGAGATTGCACAGACATGTCCTGAGGCACTCTGGGTGAGCTGGATGGATCCGTATGAGATGGCAGTCTGGGGCTTTCTCTGCAGAGCTGACTGTTAAATGCTCACAGCACATGTGCAGTGCTGGCCAGTTAGGAAGCAGCAGCAGAGATGGGAAAAGATTGGATCAGAAGGTTTATGATATAAGGCATGATTAAATAGAGCTGGTTACCCCACCCAGCTTTGTGTGTGACAGTCAGGAGCAGGCTGCAATGGCTGAGAAACAGATGGCTGGTACGGATGTCAGAAAGGTTTGTGTTTAGGCACCCCATGCTAAGCCAGCTAATCTACTTCACAGATGTCCTTGCTTTTGCAGCTGTTTTCTTTAGATGTCCTTGAAAATTCAAAGTCTGATCTAGGGCTACTCCTAGATGCACCTGATTTGGTTTGTATTTCATGCTGCTTTCACAGAGTGGTAAAGCCAGTGTTCCATTAAGTACTGTCAAGTCATAGTACGATGACTGTGTTTGGCTACCACCTATCACTGGTCCTATCGCCTCTGCAATCAGAACTGTATCTAAGGTTATCTGACAGAGCACTTATATCAGGAAATGGATTTTTTTTCCTACATAAATTTAAATAAATGGGCATAATTAGTAAGGCTGTGTGAGGCTTGCAGATTTCTTGGTTCAGGCAATTGCCATCAAGTTCAGCACCCATCAGGTGCTGGGGGAAGCATGAGTTAAAGTAAATTTATAAGGAATGAGGCAAAAGTAGCTAACAGTCAGAGAGGCTAGGTGGCTGTTGTACCTGAGAAGTTGAAAATAGATAACCTTGACAGAATGGCTCTAAAACATTTTGGTATTCCTAGATAAATAAAACCTTGCTCCCGGAAAGGAATAATATGGATTGGGATTAGCTCAGTTAGTTAGAACAAGATGCTGCTAACACCAGGTTGTGGGTTCAATCTGTGAATGGGACTCCATGATCCTTGTGGGTCCCTGCCAACTCAGAATATTCTGATATCTACAATGTTTGAAGCCTACAGGTTCAGCTGGAGCTCTGGGTGCAGGAAGGGCAGTACTTGTGTTGCCAAAGACAGCATGGTTTAGGGGAGGAGGGCCCATATACAGTGCCATTTTAAGTTTCATTGCAATATGTAGCTGTCGAAGGGCAAAGGTATTTTCGAGAAGGGACATGCTGGACTGCAGCTACATGCAAATATTGGCTGCTAATTATCCATTCAGATACCAAAAGACTATGGAATTCGAATTGGCACTAGTGAATGAAATCTGCAGAGTCTGCCACATCAGTTAAATTTAAGCACAGATCTGAAAACTGTGAGGTTTTATGGATCCTGGATTTTCAAGGCTTTGCTTGCATAGTGGAAATATTAACCATGATCATAGTTTTTACTGCCTATTAAGTGTTATGCTTTTTTTCCCCTAGATAATCTATAGAAAACAGGCCTGTGCTATATAATGTGTAGTCCAGTATTTACATCTGGGCATATGCTAAAAATATGTCTCATTTTTCCTTCTGGAAAACCTCTAAAGACTAGAAAAATCCCAAATTAAAGGGTCTTCTAGGATATGACATCTTGACATCTTTTTTTTTCCTCTTCTCAATCGAAAATTGGAAATATTGTTACAGGATTTTCTAGTACAGAGAGAAAGTGTAATAAATTAGTGAATGGTAGGGAAAGAATACCTTCGAGCTTGCAATTTTTACAGAAACTGTAGTGTTTCATCAGGGCTATGTAAGCATGGCCTGCCCTCGGTATCTGGAAAGAAAATCTATCATGGGTCTTGGAACACACTCAAGAAAATGATTTGAACAGGAATTGAATTTTGACAAAGTGAAACACTTCCAAAAAAGACTGCATATATATACATCAGTGGGATTTCTTTCAGCACTGAAAATCTGTCAAATGATTTCTCTCTCTTTTTGTTTGGGTAGATGATTTAGGTGTGTCCCATTTAAGGCTATTGGAACAAAAGTATGTAACAGTGCTGGATTTATCTTTCACCAAAACTAGGGAAATAAAACAACACGATCCCAAATAAAATTCAGATGATCTGTGTGGAAAGGTGTGGCTTAAAATTGTTTTGCTAAACTGCATATGCAGAAAAGAAGCTTCTCAGTTGGAGAATAGAGAAATAGATAAAGGAAGGAGCTTCAAAAAACTCGCAAAGGTCTGTCTTGGAGACTGTGGGCATTAGGGAGGAGGTGCTGGCTTAAGACTAAGTGTTTGTTTCATTGAATAGCAAAGAGAGAAGGATTTTCTACATTTTTGGTGTGTGTATCAGCCCCAGAACTTGGTAGGAGGCAAGGACTTCTTTTACTGTTCCAACCACATTAGAGGTGCAACACTTCTCTTGCATTTGTGTTTTTCACTGCTGGAATTTAGCAGTATTGTTTCTGCTCTAACTAGAGCTCCTTCAAAGGCTTCAGCACTGCTTCAAGTCTAGCATTATTTTTTTTTTCTCTTAATTGAAATATCCCAGGAAAACCAGCTATTGGTTAGACACTGACTAGAAAAGCTACTGCTTCTAGCTTTACGATAACATTTTTGCATAATTTCTTTCACTATATGCCTAGCAAACTGCACGTATCCTCCAAATACTGTGAAATGTGGCAGTTGACTGAGCCTCTGTGAGTACTTTCTTCCACATGACTGAAGAAAGTACATTAACTTCTTATTATGAGAAATTTAGATGGAAAAATAAGCAAAATTCTACTTTTTTGAGCAAAACCAAAAGTTACACTTTTTATAAAGTAACTATTTAGCTGCTGGTCAAGATGAAACCTTTAACATTATAAAGTGGTGGTTCAGATAATGGAGTTTTGACAACTGAGAAATGCTTCCCTTTCATGGGTTTATATTGTCAATGTCACTAAACTCTTTGAAAACTCAGATGTCATTTCTAGTCTTGTTCCTTGTTGTTGATATGGTCTCTGTGAAGAGAATTTCCTCAAAGGTTTCAAGGAGCCTGGAGTGTCTTGTGATGGCTCGGCTACCAGTAGGTGCAGCACTGCTGAGCTGTAAATAAGCCAAATGAGCAAATTACACCTCTTGTTCTGTAGAAAAAATGCATAAAATTTCCAAAATCAAGAGTTATCAAAGTGACAGCTTCAAATTCTTCTCTGAAAAAAGACAGTAAATATCTAGGCCAGCTGGAGAGATGCAAAGAAACTCCTAGGGAGGAGTGATACCCAATAGTCCTCAAAAATGAGTTTTGCACAGATTTATTCTTTCATATCTCTACCAGGGACTGATAATGCAGGTGAAATCCTTTCTTCAAGAAGAAAGGTCTAGCGTGAAGATGAAAGAAGTCTTGTCTTTCCTGTTTTGGAGCCAGGACCCAGATGAACCACTGTGGCAGAAGAGGATGAATGCAGGTGTCCTACCTGCTGTCTGAGGCCCCCAGCACCAATCCAGCTACTCACTCCCACATTTTCCTTGAAAGCATGGCCCTGCCATGTGCTGTTTCTTAATGTGTGGACATCACAGGCAGAGGTGGTATGGGTATTCTCAAGCAGCCTACGTAAACAGGCTGCAGACCAGGGTGGAGTGGGCTTAGCTTAAAATCTTTGGAATTTTAGGGATATGCCAGAGACAGCACAATTGGAACAGCATTACTGGGACTCATTAACATGATGCATTGTTAACCTGCCAGGCATGAAATCCGCTTTCTTGTTGGGTGTTCATAATTCCACAAGATCCTCAACAATTTTTGGTTTTAACATCTGAAGGGACTTTGATGTTTACAGCACAGGTTTCCTTATGATCTGCTGTGAAATTCATCCCCCTGAGATATGTTGCTGGCAGGTATGACCTTTTGGGGAAGCTGGTAGTCTGATTTAATGCTTTGTTTCTTTCTTCTTCAAAGCTAACAAGTAAGTAACACAGAAAACTGTCTGCCTTTTCTGATGCTGGAAAAGGTTATTTTGTTTCTTCAGTATGAAAAGTTGATTTATTGCAAGTTTCTCAGCATTGCTCCTACCAGCAAAGGATTTCAGAAAGTAGGTTTTTTTTTTTTTGTTTTTTTGTTTCTAGTATGTGAAAACTATGGTATTTACACAATAATTTTTAACTCAGATTAAGAGTATTGAAGCCAGTGTCTTGATTGCCCCCTCTTGCTGTACTTTGGTGAACAATATTTCTAGGACTTCTGAAACTGGACACTTTTGGATGAAGCTAAACAATGATATGCCCCAGGAGCAGAGCTGATGTGATCCAGCCATCACTGGGCATTCAGTCCACTGAAACAAACTAGAGGTAGCCTGAAATAAAAGGTCTCAAAACATTTAACATGGGCATCAGGTCCTTGCCTTTAGATGAGAGGACCAATTACTCAGCAGACCCATTCCTATCACTCTGTACTATTTCCTGATGGCAGTCAATGAGTCCCTTGCAAGACTCTAATGCTATTTGAACTCATGCAGAAAAAAGACAAACTCATAACTTTTACAGAAAGAGTGGCTTCCATTTTAGCCAGCTATAAGAGTACATTTAGGATGCAGAATTCTGAGGTTTGCTGAAGAATTTCACATAAAAGAAGCACAGATAAATAAATGAGTAAGAGTACCAGATAAAAACTACTTTAGACAGCTAGGCTATAGCTCAGTAGAAGGGATTAGGCCTGCAGTTAAGAATAAAATGTAGCTCAGAAATTTCCATTGTCACTTAGGTACCTTAGGAAAGCTGTTGCACCATCAAGTAGGAATGGAAACACACAGAAGACCAACCTGAATTTAAAACAGAGCCTCTCCCTTCCCCTGAGACTGTCATAACATTTCTGGATTAAATTACCCAAGAATATTATAAAATAGCCACACTTTTCTTTCTTCAAGACAAAACTGCATGTCTGTTAAAGGATTTTACATACTTCAGACAATAAACTTACTAATATTATATCAAATATAGTTTAACATAGACAATAGACATACAGAAATACAATGTTTGGAAAAATTATTGAATAAAAATTGGGCAGTTGTATTATCATACATTTTAGATGGCACAAATATTTCCTTGTGATCTTAGTACCTACAAACATGTTTTCTAGTTTTCCAACAAGTGTGGAGGGCTTAAAACTTCATGTTATCTCAGCACTTGTCTGAAATTTCAAGGCTAAGATCTGTCAGGAGAAAGCTATACTTAAAAAACACACCAACCTTCTTATCCTGTCTTCAGAAAATAGAAGAGCAATAGCTGACATGGACAACACATGTAATGCATTTCTTCAAATACACATTGTGAAAAGTTCAGTATATTCAAATCTAATTTGCCTTTATTTGCAGAAAAAGGTCCTTTTTATCAGCTAAGTTGTGCTTTGTGCAGAGACTTTATAGGGTGTCATAATTCCTGGAGTTCCAGTAGAAATCAGGACTTCATGGTTTAATAATCCCTGTCTCAGTGCCTTCAGTCTAAATACAGTCACAAAGAAAGAAAGCAGTGGGTTGAAGTGATGTGCACAGGGCTACATAAAAGATCTCTTCAAGTGCCAGCTGGAATCCTGATAGTATTCTGATACACTGCAATCTTTGCTATGCATGGAGGGACTGCNCCCACACTACCTTCTAAAAAAAAAAAAAAGATAAGTCATTATTGAGTTCCACTGCTCAATTAAGATGTCCATGATTGAATTTCTGACACTCTGAGAAGTGCTGCTTTTTTTTTTCAGATCACAAACTCTTGCTTTGAACCATATTAAAGCTAACAGAATGTAAATGAAAGCATTTATCCTAATACATTTGGATTAACTTGGAAAACTGTTTAATAAACTCTGTGTTATTGTCTGCATAGTACCAGCTGGAATGAAAACAGTAATTATGTAAGAACAGTAATCAGCTGAACATGGTTCAACATTTGTGTCTCAGAAACCACAACCCTATATCCCATCAACATCTGCCTCAGTTCAATATTCCTTAGAATGTAAAAGCCATAATTAAATATTCTTTAGATCTGCATTTAAACTCCTAGGTTTTCTTGTAACATGGGAGAATTGCACTTTTTGTATGCAAAGATAAGTATTCTGCTTCTTGCAACAGGAGATCACACTATTTGTGTTGTATCAACTGTGTCTGATGTTCTTTGAGGACAAATTACAAATTCATCATTAGTCTTGCCCCCCAACTCCTCTAGGTTATGCATCCCTTTTTTTTGCCACCTCAAATAGGTTTGCTGCCTCAAAGAATTCATGATCAGACTTGTGTGATATTTGTGTGTATGTGCAGTGGGTGTTTGTGTGAATTTCTTTTGGGCACAGCAGTGTCCAATCAGCCAAATCATCAACAACCTACTTATCTAAGTACCTATATTTTTTTCAGTGATTCCTAGGTAATTTGGATGCTGATCCTTAACCAGAACTTTGTTATGATGGTATCTTCCCAGATATTATCTTACTAGACACGGGTCATGACATTAGTGTTTATGTGTTATCCAAACCTCACCAGCAATACGTGCAAAGCAAAGGATAAGCTCCTAGAGCAGGAAGAACTATTCTTAGAACACAATTGACTCAGCAAATGGATCTATTTTCTCTTTGTGAGTTACCTATTGGTCCCTGCTGGATACCTCCCAAACCCACAGAAGAGTTTCTAATGACTACTGCATACCTCTGGCATGAGAATTTCTGTAATTCACGTAATCGTGACAGCTTCTCATCCCAAAAATAACTTTGCAGATAAAATGAACACAAAGTCTTAGAGGAAATGAATGTAAAGTGACTTTCAGTACAGATGAATCCACTGAAGGCTGTATCTAACCAATTTTCTGCAGCTATTTATTTCTGATGTTTGCTATCCACGGAATACTAAAATAGTTATACAAGGATCATCCAAAACTCACTCAATTCTACAAGAGTAAATGGGCTTTTAGGGAGTGGCAAATGTCCATGTCTACACACAGTACTGGAGGGTGCATTGTCAAATGTCTTTTGTACTGAAGTAATGCAATTAAAGGTTCTAATTGTGGCTAAATCTTGCAAAGCATGTTTTTAAAACAGACTTCAGGGTGCTTCTTTGACTTTTGAAACACAAAATCTTGTGTCAATGACACTGTTTCGGTCTTATGAAGTAGTACTGGACACAGTGAGCATACTTCAAAGAATCCTTGCCACAGGGGAAAGTTTTTTATTTGCCAATTGAGCTAAATTCCTTACTCTGCTCACACAGTAAAAAAAGAGTAGATCTGTTTTCAGAATATGCCATTAGTTTGGAGTTTAAGCTGTGACACCACGCTTCCAGGATTTCTGAAATATGATATTGTCTATTTTTTTGTCTGTCTGTTTCTCCCCCTTAACACCCTCTCTCTCTCTCTCTCTCTCTTCCCACCCTCCAGTCCCCAGAATTTCTCTCTTATGTGGGGGGGACAAAGATAATAAAAATAAATGGTAGCAAATGGAAACAGTTCAACTAACCAAAAATGTGGCTGATTAGAAA
>VZTR01033277.1:103626-123236 GCA_013400775.1 Chaetops frenatus | reverse complement strand
ATCCACAGTCTGTCCTGCTCATGCTACCAAATTGCATGGCCAGCTTCCAGGAACATGAGTAGCCAAACCTGACTCTTCCAGAGAAAGGAAAATAACAGATTATCTAGACTTATGCAGGACCACAGCTTCAGTCAGGAAAGGTCATCTCCAAGTATTTCCTCTGTGGTCAGTCCTGAAGTAGCAGGGGTCTTAGAAAGACTAACCAGGGCCTTTCAGGATAAAGCCATTACTTCCTTTTTGACCAGTCTGGGTGTTTCCAAAGTAAATGAGTTTTCAACTGTTTGTTAATTATTTTTTTCCCTAATACAGTCCTCTGAAGTGATTTAATTGCAAGTCCTCATTTAAAGCCAGAAACAGGGATACTACTTCAGTAAACACATCATCCATTATCAATATTCCTTTCTTTTTCTTCTCAAGTAGAAACAAAAGCTATTTGGGTGGAAATTTACTTGTTCTCACTATTGGTTGTCTGAATAATTATTTACTGTTCCAAATGAAAATAAATGGATGTTTGCATACAAACAATCATAACCCATTTTCTTGCTAGTATTACATATTCCAGCTGGTGGTATATAAAGCACTACTTGCTCAGTGGCTCAGAAGTTATTGTGCCTTTTAGAAATGGTCCTTTTTGCAGGATAAAAGAGTTTCTAGCAGCATAGGCAAGAACTTTTCAGTGTTTAACCATCCATACTTTGACATCACAGGATTCAGCTGTATGCTTAGTTTGCTGTGAACTTCTGAAATTAGTCACACCATGGCACAAATNGTAGTTCTCATTGCAGAGTTTAAATGAAGCAAAACAGTGGGAAAACTGAAACCAAATACTGTAATCGAGGAGGCAACATGATATTTATGCTACTTTCAAGAGCAAAAGGTGAAAGGATCAGTCAGGTAGGCTTGTGGGGGCAGTTCTCTTCCCATGTAGGAAGATCAGTCGACACAGTTTGCCTGGCAATGAGCCAAGCGGGAAGGAGTGAAACCAGACCTTTTAACACATGTCAAAGTATTCTTAAACTCTTAGCATTTATCATAAAGAACAAGACAGTCTTCCTAGGTTTAGCTTGTGCCATTTAGAAGGAGCTCTCATAGGATAGATGGGAACCAGTTAAGGACAACTTTTTAAGAGTAACCACAAGCAATATCTACTACTACATTCATATGCAATGGAGATGTTTTCCTTGGATTTTAGCCCTATACGTAATTTAATATTCAGGTGCCAGAAGTGCGGCATAAAGGCATTTTATGGGTAGTACAGCTCTTTAAGTAACTGTCCTTATAGCAACTGCCCAATAAATCTCTTGTCTTTACTTTCACAAGCACCAAAATGAATGCAGGCCCTCCACTTCTCCCTATTCCAAGACAAAGAAGACACCCTGACTTGTGTCTTTGTCTAAGTTGGATTAGGATGAGCTAGGTTGCATGTGTACCACAAGCACTGGGAAAGTGCTGACAGTCCAGTCAGATCAGGTGAGACAACAAAAGTTTGCTGAAAACTTATCCTGCCTGTCATGGGAAAAGTTGCAAATCGTGTGTATAAATAAAGGGAAAATAAGACCATCTTAAAAGAACTCATTTTCAGGCACTAAACAAACCTGCAGACCTGTTTATAACATCTCTTTCCTGTCTTAGCCAATCAAGGTAATCCAGCCTTGAAATGTTATGGGACAATCAAGTGTATCAACAGCCTTTGTAATTGCTGGCTGTGTTTCTGCTTTTAATTTGTGAATGTACTAACTGTGTTTCATAATGTCTACCTCTGATAGCAGGAAATGCCTAAGTGTAACCAGAACCTGTGGATAAGGTTTGCTCTCCTGTTGTCCTTCACATACTGAGGACAATGCAGAAAATGAGTCATTACTTAGCTGACAATGTAGGAGATCAGAAGTAGCTGATATTTATCTCTGATTAGGAAAGCATCACTATAATTCTTTTTACCTGAGCAACTCAAAACCTTTTCTTTAATCTGAGAGAAAGGAAGCTCTACTGTTGTACTGAGTGGAGGATATTTTTAGAGTTACTGAATACTGTAGGATCAGAATTTCCACCTGTCTTTGAAACATGCAGCATCTTTCCTGTTCTTGTAGACTAGATATCTTTGTCTCACTATAGACTGTCCATCCTACTCTTTATACAGTTCTCATACAATGAAATAAATACATGGGGGCACACTGGTACATAGGGCACAAATAATGCCCCATTCTCTGTGCAGGCAGCTAACCTGCCAAGTTTCAGCTCCTTCAGGTGGATGTTTACAGGATTATAAGGCCCTGTATGTTTATGACTTTAGTGCAGTTGTGAACATCACCTGCTGAAAGACCTTCATATAACATTACACTTTGAATTTGTGGGGAACTGAGTGGAAAGGTGCAAAGAACAGTAAAAATGTCTAGATGGAAAGGAAAAAAAATTAGTAATTCTGATAAATTTTTAGTGTGTGTGTGAGGTATTGAATTATTTCTAGCCCTTTTAATCAAGCCACGAGGAAAATTATGCAATATATTCATTTTTGTAGGATTTATATAGTTAAAATTCATCATCAGTACAGGATTGTTTGTCAGCAACTGAACATTCAACTAAGACAATGAGATCCACCATTTTTTTTTAATATAGCTCATACAAAGAAAATTGGTTACCTTTATCACAAAAATACAGGTTAATCATATATGTAATTTTTTTTTTTTTTTTTGCAAAGCCATGTGCTAGCCCACAGACTCATGAGGAAAAAAAAACTTAGCTTAGCTTAATTTTGCTCTGCTTGTGATTTGGAATACTAAGGGAACAGTGTTTGATTCACAGGCATCAAAAGTATACCTTCACAGACAAGTCCATACCTGGAGCAGGAGACTCTGCTTGGAGTCTACTTGGCTTCTTCTTGAAAAATAAGAACAAACCCTCCACTGAGGATGGAAAAAAAAATGTGTTGACAGGGGGATGATCTTCTGACCAAGGACTTTGAGGAGTGAAAATCCAGAAGCAAGCATTGTGGAGAATTCTTTGCTTATTCTTTATAGTTGAGAATGTAGAGAGAAAATTGCATTTTCACCACAGTGCCCTTCAACTGTTTACTAATGGCAATGCTTCTACTGCTGTGACTCATTCTCAGCCTCTCACTGTCTCATGGTTATTAAAATTATAGGTACAGTTGTTGGCACTGGAAATCTTTGCCTCATCCACAATTTGGGAGCCACCCATGGGTCATCATGCTCAGAGATCAACAAAAAGTAGGACCCATCCTGAGGCCAATACCGTAACTCTGCTGTCACAGATCACTTCTGTTATTATAGCAGATCCTGTACAAGCACTCCAAATCCCCACACAATAACAAGAATCTCTTTTCTGAATATATGTTATCGTGCAATCAGTTCCTGTAGGAGATGAAGCACTTTAATGAGAAAGTTTCCTCATTCGATCTTTGCTTGTTCTTTCTGAACCAGTGGAGCTGCTCTTCACTGCAGTGTCCCTACTGTGCCCTTTCCTGATGTAAATCACATCACACCCAGCTACAGCTCTCCTGCCTGCTTGCTTGCCAAATCGACAGGAAGGCTCACACTTAATTTACAGGTATCTGCATTTGCTGACTTGTGCTATTAGGCATGTTGTCTGGCTGTTTTACTAATTGAGAGTGCAAGAAAATGAGAAAGAGGATGAAAGAAGAATGAGCAACCAAGCACAAACTGAGAAAACTCTGTCACTGACTTCCTGGAAACTTGTTGTAATTTACATGTTGTAACTCAAATGCCTGACTGCTTGATAGAAATTGGCTAATGGGTTCAGAGCTGCCAGTAAGTAGTGAGAGAATGCCAGGAGAGTAAAAAGGCAATGTGGTTACATAGGTCCTTTTTCCCTGGTGAAAGCAGCAAGGAACAAAATAGCATTAAAATAAAAAACCTCAACAACAACAACAACAACAAAAAAGTTGTCATGGAGACTTTTCCTCAGTAAACTCTGGCCTTTTCAGCTCCTTTAGCATTGCAGTCTATCACTGGTCACAAGGCTCATGTGCTACCTAAATCCCACATAATTTTAGTTGAGGGTTAAGTGCAGCTCAAGAGAGATGGATTTTTATTACTGGTGCTCTCTGCTCAGACAAGCATTTCACTCTAGTTGAGTGACACTTGGTAACAGGTTGAACACAAGGACATTGCTCACTTGTCACTAGAAGTAAGAACAAATTGCAGATGGAGAAATTAGTTTTCATAGAGCTTGATGGTGTTGGGATTCCTGTCGCTACTTTGTTCTATTTCTAATTATCAGAGACAGGGTAGGGTTGTATGAGCAATGTGCTTTACCAGGGTGTGCTAGATACACCTAGAAAGAGTCACTAGACAGCTACTCAAAAAAGGAGATCATTTTCTCAAAACAGTCAGCTCAAAAATGAAAACAACTTAGAAAAAAAAGATTTTAGGCTACATTATATTAGCACATATGTAGTACTGAAGAAGATCAATAACGTATTTTATGATAGGCGATCTCATAAGAAGGACTGTACTGTTTTTATACATTACAGCTTAGACATTGTCCAAATATAATGCATATTGGTTTTGGTGCTAAAATGACTATAAAGTGTAGTGTTAACCGAAGTGAAAGACTAGAATTGAAGATTCTTAATCTCACCTAAAGCAAATCTAGATCGGAACCAAAAAGTTCCCACTTGAAACACTTTTTTATACTGATTTATTGAATGACTTGTCTTCAAAAAACTTTAACATTCAGTGATTTATTCATAAATCATATGAATTTTGCAGAAAATAAAAATCACAATTCGTTTGTTAGGGACATATTCTGTCTGCATTTTCCTACACAGCTTTCTAGGGAGACAAGACTGAAATTCTTCATAATGCACCCCATTTTTCTAGTGGAAATCTTGACTTCTGCCCTTCTGTCTCTTGTAAAAATGACCTACTTGAAGGAGACACTGCAGACAGGAATCTTTTTTCTCCCTCTTCTTGAACCTCTCAGTTAAAGTACAACCTCAAACACAGCAAAAATGAAAAAACTAATTGGTTATATGAGAGGCAGACATATGGAGGTACATAGCATATCAGTTTAGACAACTAGCGCATACACAGTAGGAGACTGCATACTAAAATTTTTTCATTTGCAGCCTAAAACCATTATCTGTGGAACTGGTCAAAGTGCATACTAACACAGATATACTATGTGATTATGAGCCAAGAAAAATATTTATTTTCTAATTCTGGTTTTTTTTTTTTTTACCTACAAATATTTCTTGATTTTTTTCTTTGTTTCACCCAATGTACCATATCAAGAGATCCAGAAGGCTTTGAACAGCCTTATTTAAGTTGACCCTGATAATAGAGGTGTTGGGGTTAAATTTTCTTTCCTTTTGTTCCTTTTTGCATTTAAAATTTTTTCCCATAAGTTGCTAGGAGACACTAATGACTGGGTACTTAAGAAGAACAAAAGAAGTGGCCAAGCTCAGGGGAGGGAGGCATCTGTTTGCAGTTCTCTTATCTGGGAGTTTCTCTCAGAGGGATGGAGATATCTCAAGAACTGGGCTGCTAAAAGGCCGGGCTGGGGCAGCTGCTGTCTCTCTCACTCTCAGCTTTGGAGGAGGAGACTCAGGTGCTGCTTGGGGAGAGGAGTTCATTGCTGCTGCTGGCATGACTTAAAAATGAAAACTGAAACAAACTGCATGGCCTCTGCCACCCCCCAGCCACCAAATAAAATAAAATAAAAAAAAACAACCTGAAAAACCACACCTTCACATTTTCACATTTTTCCCTGCTAGCAAAACTCTATCTGGAAGCAAAGACCTCACATTCTGTTTCTCACCACTACACTAGTGACCTAACACAGAGTTAACATCCATGATTACTTATTGTCTTCAACAGAATTAAATTTTAATTTTTAAATTTACACAGTTTTTCTAACANTTTATTATAAATACTAGTAAAGAACTCTTATTCCTATTCCCATATCTTTTCCCAAGACCCCCTTAATTTCAAAATTACAATAATTCTGAGGGAAAGTGTTTACATTTTCCACTCCAAGGGAGGCTCCTGCCTTCCTTAGCAGACACCTGTCCTTCAAACCAGGACAAGAGGACAGTTGGACCTCCAGAAGTTCCTTCTCATCTGTATTACCATACAATAAAATAGTTTCAAAGTATTAAAACATTTTAAGCATGAGAAATACTCCCTCTGAAACACTGGCAGCAGCTGGTAAAAGGCACCACAAGTGGCCCCGCAGGATAAATAATATTTTGGCAACTTTTCGTTCTCCACAGCTGAAATTAAATATGTCTACATGACTTTTCACTACTTGAAGTTTTCATTACAAGAACCTGGTTATCCCTTGCCTTGCTTTGTTTGGGATTTTCCAAAGTACATATAAAAGTTTCCCATTAGCAAGGGCAGAGATCTTACTTTTTTTTTTCTTGTGCACAAAGCTGGACACAATTTATCAAGGTAAAAATGATTATTCAATGTAGAGGAGAACTTAACTCCCTATCTAGTTATTCACAGGAAGGACTGTATTTCCTAACTATGTCTCTTGAGAAAATGAATGATGCATGAAATCATAAGGAATAGTTTCTAAGATATGCCCTTTTCTACCCCCTTCACCTCTCTAAGGGATTTCTGATCCAGTTCAGCACAAATTTGTAATTTTAAGGTTTTATGATAGGAACTAAGCTTTTAATTTCTTACAACTTGCAACATCATCATCATCTCCATCAGCCTGTTTCCTCTTTCCATCTGAAATTACAGGCTAGTTTTAATCCATTTTTTGATTTTTTTTTTTAATGTAAAAGATGTGTTTTTTCCAAAGGTTATGTAGCAGAAAGCATGTTTTCAATGACATTACATGAAATGATAGTGCAGTGTTTAGCCACTGCACTCATTTTTTATTTTTGCTTTCACACAGCCATTGCAGGTAGCATACTGTGACATCATCTGCAGTAAAAATGCTTCCCGGGGTTCTTTTATTTTAGCAGTTTTGAGGCCAAATTCTCATGTATGCATTTCCTATCAGATCCAGCTGATTTAACTTGCTGCATACAGATGAAAAACAATTAAAGAATTTCCTTTATCATTGGTTAAAAAGAGCATCCGATAACAATCCTTAATGTCCACTCTCAAATTTGCTTCCTCTTCCATGACATGAAAAATTTCTTTGGAGGTGCCTTTGCCCTGTCTCAGACTTGTAGCCATTTATCATCGAGAACTATGGCTTCTTTAATCAGACAACCCTAATAGCCATTGGCTCTGTTACAAGCATTAGGTATCTACCTTCCATCTTAAAGTTCTTGTCCTAACATTTGCTAACTAAGAAGAAAGAAAAGAAAATTTCTGAAAATTAAGGGGGGCTGCATGAGAGACTTTGAACTCACATTGAAAAAAACGGCATTTTTCCAGCAAAAGAAAAGTGTATTGCCGACCTTGAATGCCTTTAGAAGTTGCTTTCATACTGTTTATCTGAATAGATGTGAGGGAGAATCTTTACAAATCTAATATTTTTACTTATGCTAAGACAGCTTTGGCCAAGATCAGGGACTCTTTGTACTAGTTTCTCTAAAGATATGTGTAACAGACATCTTGGCAGAGATTACTGCCAGGATGGGCAGTGAGGGGAAAGTGTAGGAAGAAGGACAATTTATGATTATTGCTCATGTTACAGACAGGGGACTGGAACACACGGAAGACTGTGATGACATTTTGCAGTGTAATAAACACACACTGGTAACAGAGTAAGATACCAGGCAAGTGGTCTGGTTCTCTGCTTCTGTAACCAGTGCCTATTCCTCTGAAGGATAAGGCCAGGAATCGGAGCATTCAGCATGGAAACAAGGATGCTGGTTCTTTAGAAAATGCATACTGGTGGGAAGGGTTATAACCCACTGCTTATGCTGCTCCTTTCTTTTCTGGTAAGTAATGGCAAAGTAAAATTTTTGAATACACACTAATATCCTCTTTCCTGAAAGATTTCACTCAAAGAGCTTTACCCTCAGGCCTGGCCCTACTGACAGCTGGTGTCATGGTCCCATGTGTGCACGGTTGTGCCTGATCATGGCAGACTTTGCCAGTCTGTCTGAACTGGAAGTACAACAGCTGCTCTGGACTCCTATCTCAGACAGGATCTTAGCTGAAAACAGAGCTTGATTTGAAAAAAAAATAAGTAAAATAAAAAAGTGAGAGAGCTGGTGAGGAGGTGAGGAAATAGTCTCACCCTTTGACTGATGGTGTGTGCCCATTCACGTCAGCATGATCTTTTTCAGCCCTTCTCTGAAGAATTATCCATAATGGGAAGGGAGTAGAGTATACAGAAGTCCTGCTGCACAGGTTGCATCTGAGGTACAAGTCTTTCTTTAGTCAGTACATTTTTAGTTCAACCACATAAATAATCATCTTTGAATAGAAAGAGATTTCGTGAAGGGGAAGTACAGCCTCATAATTTTTCTTGCAAAGATAAGACTCAATGGAATAAAATATAAATAAGTTTTGTGTCCTCTTTCACTCTGCATTGTTCCTATTTTTGTTGAGCAGCAATTTCCTTATGCAATGAACTTTCTTCTATCCTACCCACTGCTTCTGTTCTCTTTTTAAAAATTCTCCATGTTCATTTTCCCAAGATTTTCTAACTTATTAAGAAAAGTTAGGGTACTTGATTCTTACTTACCAGAATCACTGCAAGATTTACAAGTCAACAAATTTTCCTGTAAATTGGGGTCTGGTGTACATAGTTTGTTATCATGTGTGTATGTGTGTGTTATCCAGTGAAGATATAAGAAAATATAGTCAGTTGCAGGCTCTTTCAACACAGAAAGCTTTCATATTTAATCATGTATTGTCATTACACTATATTATTATTTCTGAGCCATACACAGATATGACCTTCATTATTCAAATTTCTGCTTAATGTATTTTAACATTTTTGTGCTTTTGATGCATGTAAAATAGGGTGGTTTTTTTTCTAAAATTAGACTACTTAATAACAATAATGAATGTGAGCTTTAATCTGCATGCAGCCGTGTCCTCTTACTCCCATAATGTACTAAATCGGGATCTTTTCATGCATTGTAATTTGAGAAGTTGTTCCTGAGCAATTGCACACAGAGCTAAGCTAATCTTTCTTCCTCGGGATGGGAGATTCCTTCCTGATGCAAAAGTAGGGACTATGACTTCCTTTTCCAGGATACTTAACTTTGACCGATAGCAGCTAACCTATTCCTTAAAATGTTCCCTGAAGCTGATGCTGCCAAGGCCAGGGCTGTGTGACCTGCCCTGCTCCGGCAGAGCATCCTGTGCGTAAAACTATTGTGTCCCAGGGTGTGTGTGGGGTGGCAGTCTCTGTGGGTGCGTGTAAGGCTGCACACAGAGAGCAAACCTCTTTCATCAGAGTTGCTGCAGACTTCCAGTTGAAATCGCAAGAGGAATATAAACACTTGAATTAAAGTCAAGGCAAGAAAGCAGGGGAAAAAGAAGTGTTTGGGCAGAACAGCGATTTAGAAGAAAATGCACTTTTTTACTGACAATAGTAAGAAAAACACTTTGACATAATTCACTGAAACAGGAAATGACATGTTTTTCTAATCTATTTATGATGTTCCTGAGTAAGTTCCTTGCTGTTGTGAGCTGTTACATGGCTATTTATACCTGCCTGTATAGAGTACCAGTCTAACAAAAACCTTTCTTCATTTTGCCCCCTATGTTGATGCTTTCCCTTTTGTTTCTGCTTCTTCTGCAACAGCAGTCATGGACAATCATCTTATCCAGAGCTGCATACTAGTTTATTTCAGGATGACACCTTCCATTCTCTCCTTGATAGAGGGTAACAATTTGCATTAAAATCATCTCAGTTGCTTTAAGAAGTGATCACTTTAAGACCATCTCCCACCCCAGGCCACTGCCTGTCTTCCTCCCATGTCCACAGCCCCTAACCAGCCAGACCCTCCTTCTGTTCAATGTCTTCAGACAGCTGTAATTTTTCTCCCTCCTGCCAGACCCCTTCTTCTGCCAGGTCTGACTGGTATTCCTTGTCCAGCATCAGGCACTCTGTAGTTTCAGTGTTCTGCTATCTTACAGCCCCTTCATTTCTGACTCCCAATCCTCTCTCCAGCCAATTCCAATCTCTATGTCAGGAAAGCCTGATCCAGGCTGCTCCAGCACCCTGCCAGTTGGTGGGGCATTTATGCCTTTGATGTAGCATTGCATGTCCAGGCATTTGCAGCGATAGCATGGCAGACACACTTCTCCAACTCCAAAACACAGACCCTGCCACCACCTTGGCTCCTCGGGGACAGGCACAGGAAAGGTGCAGAAAACTCAACTGCATCAGGCTGTAGCCACGGGCTCCGGAGTGCACAGCACAGAGCTGCTGCTCTCAGAAATGGCTATCCTGCCCTAACAAGTCTCTCTGGAGCATGCATTGTCTCTCAAGAGCTTCTGGCATACATTCATTGTGTGATTTAGGTGACCAGCTGCTCCAGCCTGCTTCTGTATAGTAAATGCTTACCATGCATCAAGGCTGGGCTGGCCCGGCCCAGGAGTTACTCACAGGATGAATATTTCTGAGTACAGAATAAATCAGAGCATGTAACAAGGTGCCTTCTGAATTGTAACAAGCATGGAAGGAAGGGCGGAGGGACCAGAAATTTAAAAAGTACCTTATGGTGAAATAGTCCTAACAAAGGCAGAGGGACAAATCCTCAGGTGATCTAAGTCACTCTAATCTTACTGAGCTCAAGTCATATCTTTTAAGACCAAGTGGGACTTCTACATCATGTAATTTGATCTCCACTGGGACATAGGACGGGATATTTCACTAATTCATTTCTCTACTGAATTTAGTAGTAAATATTTGTCAGAACAGACATTAATGGGATGTTGGGCTTGATATGCCTTTCACTGTTTCAAAAATGTTTTGCAACACTGTCACAACGGAGCATATATGAGCATATATATATTTATACACATATATACTTTTTTATATATATATTATATATGTGTATATATACACATACATTTCTGTATGTTGAAATTCACTGTAGGCATGTGGTGAGTTCCTTAATGTTATGCTTATTTAATTAGGCTCAGGAACGGACCTTTCGGCTTATTTTCAGCTGAGGTATACAAGTGTGACAGTGAAATTCACATCTCCAACCCTTTTTTAACAGAGCCTTATTGTTTCCCAGTAATTCTGGCTAAACTCTCTCAAACCTCAGTGACACACAGAGTTTTCTCCACACTGCTGCCCTTGGCAGCATGACGGAAACACACTCTAAGTGGTTAGTGTGAACAGAATTTTAAAAATTCTGTGATGTGTCTATGAGTGCAATTGGAGAATCTGATAAGGTACCACAGAGCACTGCTGTGTAAAAAGAGGTAACAGAGAGAGAGGGCCCCACACCACCAAGTCAGCACATGATCTGACATACAGGTGTTATTAGGTGATGTTCAGATGTTAAATATTTGTTCTCTGGCTCAGTATCACAGTAGCTGCAAGGAGTGTGGACACAGCTATTGGCCTATTGTATTGCTTCTGTCAGCCCTGAGAAACAGCATCTGGGGCAAACAGGAGAGCTAAGGCAAAAGGGGTACAAAACTTCCCATCTTGCAGAAGGCAGGTTCAATTTCCAAGAGAAAAATTGGGTCTGGGATGGAGATAACTTTCCCCACAAGCAGCCCTCATGGAGTTTTGCTGTGCACTGGTGTCCAGGAAGGTGTTGATAACACATCAGTGGGTTGGCTACTGTTGAGCAGTGCTCCCACAGCACCAGCCTGTCCCTTCAGCATTCTGCCCCGCCATGTGTAGGCTGGGAATAAGCAAAGTATTGGGAGGGGGCACAACCAGGACAGCTGACCCAAATTCATCAAAGAACTATTTCATACCATATGACATCTGCTCAGATATAAAAGCTAAGGGAAAGGGGGGCATTCATTATTTATATCATTTGGTGAGGGCGTATTTCCCTGCTTTCAGAAGAAGTCACAGTGACACTTGAAACAAAGACAGAAACCTAGTATTTTCATATGCGTGATGACATACTGTGAAACATCTTGTATATTTTATGCTAAGTGCTTGTGTACCTGTATGTGGTTGCTAATTGCTATATATGACAGAACAAAATACAATTAAAGGATTTTGTACTAACTCTTGCCATTAAAAATTGCTACAGCTGATAATCAGTTTTCCGAGTTTAGATTAATGGTGACATCTAATTGAGCTGTAACTGAGCTGCAGCTAGTTATCCATGCATCATTACAGGAGTGCCCACAGTCACAGAGAAGACTGATAGAGATCAGCCTGCCATGCCTGTCCTTTGTGCCTTCTGTAACTTGAGAGGATAAGATCAATCATATGCAATTAGGCATTAATTTCATTATTGAAAATATACTGTAAAGAAAAATATGTCCCTTGTGCACATTAAGTACAAATAAGAAAGATCATTTTCACTAAGTAGATGTTTTCATCATGTGAAAATCCTGCTAAAGGTCTTAACAATTTTTAAAGAGTAATTGCTTTTAAAAAATTCTCTGTTAAGTGGATTTTGATTCTTCATTCATGGCCCAGTGCAAGTGAAAAATGTTATCTATCAATTTGACTAAATATTCTCCCACTGATTCTTCTTCTGTGTTCAACATATCTTCTAAATTGGTTCTTGTTTGTTGTAATGTTTATAAGATGCTTTTTCACCAACACTCTTTTTTGTTGCATGACACTAGTCTCTCCTTAGTGACCAAGTAATCTGTTTTTTTGTTTTCATTTATGCTCTGCTGCTCCTATGCTTTTTTCTGCTATGTCTGTATGGAGGAGACAAGCGAGGAGGAAAAGATTTTCTTTTATTTTACCCTCTGTTGCATTTGGCGGGGTTCAAATTAGTCCCAGTCCTGCAACTTCAGCCTAAATGCCTGACACCTGCCCTCCACCCTCAGTGATTATATTATCTGATACTTTTTGGATTTTAGATTGCAGTCAATTGAGAGAGAAATCATGTCTTTGTTCTGGTATATATATGAGAAGAATCCTCAATAATAGTAATAAAGAAATATTTGCAGAACTAAAAGATATTGAACTACCCAGTGTATTTTTACACATTAATTTTACAAATACTTTTTCCTGTAATTCAAGCAAATTTTTTGTTTTGTTTTCTAACCTATCCTCCAAATCTGTGTTTAGCATAAAAGAGCAAGCTTTGGACAAAGTCCATCAGAAAAGTCATCCCTTTTTAATGCATAAATCTGGCTTTTTAACCTACAGCATTCAAGCAGTTTTATGAGAGTGTCACTCATTTAGTTCTTGACTTTCTCAAAAAACCATGCACAACTGCATTATAGGAATTTGCATTTTGATCACAGGATTTTGGTGACAATATAAGCCACAAGAACAAAGCCGGCATAGTTTTGACCCAAATTCACAGCTAAATAAAAAAAGACACACAGACATTCCAATGATACACTCTAGGTGTAGTCTATTTATACGGCTCAGAGAAGATAAGAAGAAAAAACAAGATCAGCTGATACAAACATCTACATTTGGAAAAAGATTGTGCAAGTTATATCACATGACTCCTTCATTTTTGGTATTGTGTCGCTGAAACTCCTCTGGCAATGCTTTGAACGTGTAAGGATAATTGCATATTTGGGTAGCTTTTCTGAACATTTTGGTTAAAACTTGATAGTTCCTATCAGAATCATACTGAGTGGATATTTATAGCATTTTCACTCCTGCTGCATGCTTCCTTTTGTACTTGAAAGCTTCACATCATCTTATTCAGCAGTCACAGAATAAATAGCTTAGAATATCATAGCATTTAATTTTGCCAAGAGCTTTTTGTATTTCAAAAGTTGTATTACTTTTTGCTGTCTTTATATGTGATATTAATAGAATTGCTACACTTCTATTAATAATTACCAGTTAGCAGTAGCAAGATCAGTTNTTTTTTTTTTTTTGTTCATTTGGTTATCTGACAGAAAATGAGAGATTTCAAGGCAGATAATATTCCCAGTGACACAGATGAAGTTTCCTACAAATAAAAAAGTGTGTTTGCATTGACTCATGGCATATGGGTTAGCTAAAAGCTAAACATAGAAAGACTGCTTTGAAGTTACGCTTTCCTTCTAAGTAATATTCTCCACAGCTTCCATAATTTCTATGCTAGACCCCCTTCAGACTCTCATTTTGGGTCAGAAGTAAAGATTAGAGAAGGGCATATATGTTGCTTAGCTTCACAAATTTTTCTGAGCTTCAGTTCCCAGTGATAAATGGGAATATTGCACTTCCCTGAGAAGTTTAGTATTTACTAGAAT
This sequence comes from Chaetops frenatus, assembly GCA_013400775.1. NCBI lineage: Eukaryota > Metazoa > Chordata > Aves > Passeriformes > Picathartidae > Chaetops > Chaetops frenatus. Next base: position 108,963 of record VZTR01033277.1, on the reverse strand, counting down.
AGCAATGCACTGCTACCTCACAAAGTCATGACAGCAAACGAGAGATAACAAGTCAGTGCTTCAAAATAAAGGTGCTTTGCCCTGAATTTGGGACAGATTCACCCTTCTCCCCTAAACAGTGTCACAGCTGCCCATTGTAGCTCAGTTTCTTCCTTAGGACATGCAGCCATAATGAGGTCCAGCTTTAGGGTGCACTGCTCACATGAATGTCAGTACACATTACGAGTAGAATTGATGAGAGTTGAATTAATGGTTTAGATTTTGGAAGGAGTTATCACTCAGCCACAGGGGAGTAACTGACTTTGAAACCATGATTCCTTTGCCACAGAAAACCAAACAAGAAGTCATCAGTTCTTCATACTGAGATGACACAGTAACACAATGAGTCTCTGGTCATCCCAGGAGCTGAAGTCACAGTCTATTATGATCAGGGGAAGGCGTGAGATGGTACAGACTGGCTGAGCTATAGGGGCCAGTGATGATCAGTCTAAGACAGAAGAGAGAATGGTTCAGCAGGACGGGCAAAATTTTGGGGTTGTTTGGATGGTCTTGAGGGTGAGGTACAACGAAGGTTTTTGAGAGGAATTCTGCCATCGCTTTCTGGAAAATAAAATAAAATTATATGTAGTCTTACTACCAAATTTCCTTCTGATTATTATCATACTGAGCAAAAGTTCTCCAAGCCACAAGAACCTGACAGCCTTTTCTGTTATATTTCCATGTGTTCAATATAGTTTTTTTTCTTCTGTTCCTCACGCAAGAGCAGTCAATGCAAGCATTCCCAAGGACATTTTGCTACAGTTCAGCAGTGGAAATTGCTGTCTATCCATTTGTGATCCAGGCATCAGATCATGAAATGGATAGACTCTGTATGCTCTTTGTTTTATGACAAGCTCTCTTTATACTACGTGGAGATTTTCCCTTTTAAATGCCATGAGGTACTCCACATTTCTCTTTCAACATTTCACATTCAGTAGCAATATTTTTACAGGATTTTACAAGGTAGAAAGCAAAGATAAATGCTTGAGAGCTTTGTCAGCTGACTGTGAAATGAACTTCCCTTCCCCCCCTCCAGCTGATGTACAGCATCCCAAGCGGTGGTCTGACAGCATAAACAGGGACAGAAATTTCTCATTCACTGTCTCATAGTTAGAGAGTAATTTCTCCTCTGCCTGCACTGCAGTGTGCTATGGAAATGCAGAGCTGCTACAAGGGATGATGAACAGTCCCGCTGTGCGTAACTAACAGGTGCCACACAGATAGATTTCACTGGCCAAGCTGGATGAGTCTCTGCAGAGGGTCTCTCCTCACAAGCTGTCATGCAGTTTCTGCTCCTCCCATCAGGGCTTTATAAATCCACAGACACACATATAAGTTGCAGCAGGAAAAGAAAGGTGACATCAAAAGATCTTCTATATAAATCACCTCTCTCAAGTAGGTTCACACAACAACACACTGTGTCATTTACAGAGGTGAAAAGCTGGAGTTCCACTATTGATCACTCCAAAATTTTAACTGGATTTACACAGGTGTGACCAAAAGTCATGTTTGCTTTCTACAGAAACCTGCATATTTATCTTCTTTGATAAAGTGCTGAAAACCCTGGGCACCAAACTGGCAGTGTACCTTAGCTGCAAACAAAAAAAAAAGGAAAGAATGGAGAAAAGTTTAGAAATAATTTTTCCCCATATTTGAGAGTCAAATGAGTTCCTACATCTTGAACTGGAGGGCCATAAAAAGCAACCAAAACCATTATAGGATTTTCTTAGGTTTATAGCACACACAGACAAGGGAAGGGAAAAAGGAAACAGTTTTATTTCTTTTCTGTTTTACAGTCAGTCTGAATCCTCTCTGTGTAAAATGCTAAACTTTTTCTGACCTTTCCCACCATGAATTTAAAAAATGTCTCCTCTCTTCTCAGTCACAGATTTATGGTGAATGTCTAATGTCTGGTTGGTGCATACACAATTAAAAAAATAAGAATTGCTGTTAGTAATCCGTGTAATACCATGTGGGTGAATTTGGGTGAGCATGAAAGCTCCAGTGAACTGTTCACCTCCACAGTAAATGTAGCAAACAATTCCCTCTAAGTTCACAAACTGAATGCTGTTTTCCCATGAAGAAAAACTCTTTATCATTCAGCCTGAATGTGCCCATTAGGATGGCAAAGGAGTGTGGGTCTAAAAAAAACTTTTTCTGGCATCTGTGGGAGACAGATTCTGCAGTCCCAGTCCCATGGCAGCCCAGGGTCCTCTTGGCCTCAGGCTCTGGATCCTCAGTGCTCCCAAGGACTGCATCCTTTCACCCAGAGTCAGGTCTCAGCTACCTGGCTCCAAAGGCAAATAATTCTGAATTTTAAAGCTTGATGAGTTGTTTCAATTTGCATCAGTGAGCCTGAGATCTGAACCTAGTCTTTTGTGGACGGTCTGTCTGAAAGACTCATTACTTTTCCCTCTAAGCTTCAAGGCAGCATCTGGGCTATTGATAGCAATCTTGTAGCCAGAAGCTGTGGAACACATCATGAAAACCAAGCTGAGAGTGCCTGAGCAAAACCATCATTAAGGACTGTTTTTCAAACTAGGGACTCAAACATCCTACCTGTTTGCTTGCATAAACACATGCCATCAGATGGATCGAGGCTAGAAGACCTTGAAGCATGAAGAGTTATCCTTAATTTCAATCTTGACTTAACTAATGTAGCTGTGGATTGCCTAATTATCTATATAAATGTTTAATTACTCTTTGAATCCTACTAAGCCACTGCCCTCAGTGAGACTGGTGGCAATGATTCACAAAGGTTACAACTTGCAATTAGATAGCAGTAGGGAACACTCCAGAGGAGAAGGACTGACAGCCAGCACCACACAACTCTGTTAGTGAGCCAGCAGGGAATTTCAGTTTTTACTATCAGAGAGGACAAATGTCTGGCTTCATAATCCTTCTGGGTATTTTAACCATAGATCCTTATCTAACAACATTTCTGCATATAGCAGTCATTGTCAAGTTGCTTTGTTTTTGAAAGGTCTGCCATTGCCAGGGTTTCTTGGTCAAGAAAGGACATGCCTTTGGTTTTCCCTTCTAAATGAGTAGGAGTAAAGGGCAGAAATGTTCCTGGATTCCTTGGTCAGAAGCACCTTGACCATGCTCTCTTGGGAAAGGCACAATGATAAAGCAGAAAGGTGCAGAGATAAAGCACAAATGTGTTTGTAAAATTAAACAGAAACTTAATCTAAAGAAGAAAGAATGGCTGCAATTTTTGTTTGACTAATACCATATTGCACAGATGTCACTACAAAAAGGATGTAGCAGTTACTCTGATGGCCAACAGGATTCCTGCAGGGGCAGCACTGGGGAATTCATAGGCAGCTAAAACCTGGCATTGCTGCCCTTAGGAAGTCCCTGTTGCCAGATGCATTTGAGGGTTTAAGTTTGCCTGGAGCTGAAGGTGCAGAGCTGGATGAGTGTTTTGCACACCTGGACATGGTGGAGCAATGCACAGGGAGTGCTATAGTTGCTGTTCTTTTCAGCAACCCACCCAGCTCAGCAGGAGAGGGAATAAAACAGGCATGCTTTTAGAAACACTATCATCATCAGGTTGACGACTGTCCACCAAAGCCCGGATTCAAAGAATAAGGAAACACACCCAGGTCATCTGGGACTCAGGCTTGCTACAGCTGTCTGCCTTTTAGCTTGGAGATGCTGGAACTCACTAGGTGGATACAAGCTCACCAAGCAGTCAGCAACGCAGCTTCCCTCCTTGGACCAGCTCTCGTTACACTTCACTCTACCAGCAGCCCAATGATTTAAACCACATTCACAGCTTAGCAAGGCACATCACAGCCTCATAGAGAAAGGAAGCAAATCATGCTTGAATGCCTGTGTCTGAGCTGCCTTGTATCTTCTTTGCTGTGCTCTGCCGTAAGCCAGAATTTCAAGAAACTGTTACATAAAATCTAGCAACGGCTTTTCCCTCATTTTATGACCAAAACAATTAACAATAATGGGCAAGGAAAAGCTTGTGAGAGGTAAGCATCAGCACTGTGAACAGGTATTTCTGCGGAATAACTTTACCTTCTCCTAAAAATCCTTTCTGAGCACTTGGACAGCCATATCTCTGAATGCTATGGCAGAAGAGCTTGGTTTTTGGAGCAGCTTGGTTTATCTGCTGCTTGCCATTGTCTCTAAGCCTCCTGCTGTTTTTCTAAGCCTCAGTGCAGGCCAACAGTACATTTGTTTCATTTCTAATTCTTGCACGACAAACATACAAAACAGAAATCCAGTTCTTGCACTCAAGGGAATGAAGGGCTGGGTAATAAAAGGTCGCTCTCTGAGGGTATTACTCTGTAAATTAATGTTCAGGTACACTTTTCCTGTGCATTATTATTTCTAAAGAAATAAACCACCCACCTTTGGGGCTCAGTGCTTGAACCACTGTATAGTTCTCTGTGCAAAGTCAAGGGCTGCTCACCCCAGGCCTGTCTGGCCGTGCTGTGTGCAGATTGCAGAGAGCTGCAGCACACACAACGCTGCAGGAGAGAGACTGCACTACACTTAGCCACCCTCCCTGCTCAGGAATAGTCGAGCAGGAGGTATTGTAACTCAGCAAGGACCGTAGGAGTGGAACAGGGAGGACACAGGTAATTCATATGTGCTGAGGACCCCTGTGGGAACTGGGAACAGGAGAGCAAGCTGTTACTCTGTGTGCACCAGCTGCTGAAGGACTGCCACTGAACTTTCAGCTTTCTCCCAGCCTTCAGTGAGGACACTGGCCTGCAGCTCTGGGCCATGTACAAAGTCGGACCTCAGTGTAGGAAGATCCCTTCTCCTGCTTTCCGCCCTGACGCCTGGCAGTTGTATTTTCTCCCACTTGACCCAGGCTGATGCCTTCCAAATGTGAAATACACTAGAGACACGGAGAGGCTGAACAGGGTGCTGTTGCCCTTAAGAGTGAGGGCAACACTGAAGATGAAGACAGAAGCAGCAAGAGACCACAGTCTCCAGAATACCCCATTCATACATCTTTCATTGTTTAGGTTTAAAAACTGGTGCAGTAGGCACCATGACTTCGTTCCCATGACATTTCATCATTAGAATAAGTGAATAAGTGCAGCTTTGGACAAGATGAGTGGAAAATTACTTAAAGAGTGTCATAATTCGATTACTAAGGTTCTTAGAAATGCCCCTGCCCAAATTAAGGTGCAAATGAGACCATATGTCACTGACAATAGTATGGGGTTTATTTAATAGTATTTGATAGTAAAGAGAGAGAGAGAGATAGAGAGAGAGAAAGGAAGGAAGGAAGGAAGGAAGGAAGGAAGGAAGGAAGGAAGGAAGGAA
>VZTR01033277.1:85650-103428 GCA_013400775.1 Chaetops frenatus | reverse complement strand
GTGACTCCCCCTCAGCTGCCTCTCAGGTGAAAGTCCCGTGGATGTGGCCTGTGGGGCTGGGGGGTTTCACAGCTGGGCCGGTTTGTGTAATGGGAGGATGGGGGTTCATTGCCTCTGACCAGAGGTTGTGCCATGCACCCGAAACCTCCTCCTGCCCCCTCGGCTGGGGGGGAGTCTGTGTAAACCTGGCTTTTGTGAGCTGTGCTCTCCCCCACCCCAAACTCAGCAGAGGATGATCCTCAGTGCAGCTGGTGGCTTTGGCCTTTTGGTGGATGCACACCTTTCCCTCTGCCTGAGATGGCTGAACAATGGGTTTCCCTTTATCTAACCAGCAGTTTGACTTTCAGTCCAAAGTCCCAGTCAGGCATCTTCAGGGAGGCTTCTTTGGCTCTAGCTTCTTTATACAGTTTTTGTTAAAAATGAGCAAAACTTTATGTCATTGTTTGAGGCATGAACTATTTCAGTCTCTGAAAAAGAGTCAGCAATGAACTAACGTATTCAAAATCTTCTCTTGTTCAAGACTCAGAAATATTCTTCCTGCAAATCTGTTTGAAGATCTAGCTCAAGAGCAAAGATTTTGATGATAATGAGACATCTGACTCTTGTGGTGGGTCAAAGAACAGGCCTGTTTTATCAATTTTGAATGCAGTTTTACTAGCCCAATATTTTGCTCTGGTGTTCTATGATGTTGCCTGAAGGTTTGTGTCACTTCTACCTTGTCACTTATCTTTTTGTTTCTTGACCTGCTAAAATGAAATGCAAAACACATTTAAAAAATTCAACAAATGTAAAAATTGAAATGGTGAATCATTAGGCATTGCTGGAAATGTAACAGGAAAAATTTTCATAAAATATCACTCAACACATTCAAAAGTATATCAAACAATTTCTGTAGTAGATAGTCAGTATTACTCATGAAAAATCAACCTCTTCTTCCTTCTTCCAAAATACAGACAGAACAGTATAGATTATGGTTGAGAAACACTTTAGAGACTTGGGGGTTTTCCCAAGTAGAAAAATGAAAACTTTATTCATGTGTAACAAGGAAAGAGGAACCAGGAAGACTGGCTACATGAAGGTTATTTTAAGTTCACCTTTGTGCTACTCCTCCTAACTGTTTAGTTAATTTTTAGAACTCCAAAGCTTTCAAACAATGTTTGTCCTCCAGGCACCTGGGTGTCTCACAACTATTAGTCTGGGGCTTACAAACTTAGAGATGAGATTTTCAAAGCTGCAGGAAGAATTTGAATTTGGTTACTTCAAGATCTACTCATATTAAAAGACTTCTCCTAAGTGTCTAAAGCCAGACACTCATACTGTGTTAAATTCCATTATAATGGTGACAGCAGTGCTTAGCTTATTGATTTTTATTTTTCTTCTTATAATCAAGGTTAGGTTTTCTAATTGTTTCAAAAAAACGTAGAATTTTTATTTAGAATAATATTTCTAAATTATTGATTAGAAATTAGAAATTTCTAATCAAACATTTAGAAAGTTAATGATGGATTTGTAACTGAGATTCTCAATATGAATGCTCTGCCCTTACAGACAGTACATCCTACTTATACACACACAGGGAGTGGAACGATCCCTAGGAGCTTGCTGCCTTACAGGCAGCACTCTACAAAATAAGACCATTATGATGGACAGTTAAAAGACACTTGTATTACACATCTTCTGAACTTCATAGATTTAATGGGCTTGGTAGTAAATACTGTGCAGTATGTAAGTGCTGGATTGCTGCAAACTTGGTTATCTGGCACTTCCATTTGCTTCTTATAGGTAATCCTAATTAAAGTGCTTACTTGTACTCTATCTTTGATATTTAAGAGGTAACAAGTAAGTAAGCCTTGTTTAACTGAGAAACAGTTTCTGGACACAGTATGGATACGGAACAAATTATATGCTCGTGTCTGTGATATGTATCAAAGAGCAAATTGCAATTTACGAATGAGAGACTATCTTTTACAATACTTAAGACTCAACCTAATTTCTCAGCTTTGTTTCTTTATCATCTAGAATTAGATTCCTCTCATTCCTTTCATCCATACTCCAGCCTTCTTTTTGCAGCTAGGAAATCAAAATCACAGTATCATTTAAACATCTGGGAGATCATCTGATCCAAGCTCAAAGAAACTTAATATTATGAAATGCATTGTCTGCTTGGTGTCCTCAATCATGTTTAAAGTTTCCTACAAGTTGGTAGGTAAGAATGCAATGTCCATGTTCTCTGACTTTAGAAAATTGAAAGGACAAATCATTTAACCAGCATGCTCATCTTTTTCAGGGAAACCCTTAAGGAATGGGGATGGTGAATTTGTCTTAGTCTGATATTATCAGTCCATATGGCTCAATCAGCAATAAGTATTCCTTTAATTCTGACACTGGTATTATCTTTAAAGAAGAACATCCTGTGGTGAAGTGTTGCACTTTGTTCTGCCTGATAAAAATAACTATATTAGGTTAATCTGATTAAGGCTAATGAGACTCTGAACTTCATCCAAAAATTCTGTCATTAAAGCGCATTTACTACTGATGAATTAATTAGTGAACTACAAATCACATTTTAAGCAGGATGCCTGCCAGAGTTGTTCCAGAAATGCCAACATCTGAGCATTTTCTCTGTGGTTGCTTCAGCTTATATATCCAAGAAGGGTATAGAAGAACAAATATACTGCTGATGTATGCTCTGGCACTGAACCTCAGAACCCAGAGAGCATAATTTAGCACAGGGAAGGAAAAGGGTAGCATGGATATTTACCAGCATCTTTAGCTCAGGGTACTGCTGCTTGCCATTCTTCCTTCCTGTTTATACCCTCTTTTTGATTATATTTAGGAGCAAAAAGGAGAGGATTATTTGGCATGATTTTGTGAATAGCAGAACATTGTTCTGGATGTATTCTGGGAACCATAGATCATGACGGATTTTCTCATGAGACATTTGTGGACTGTTCACAAACACAAGAAACCCTTAAGAATTAAAGCTGAAGCCCTGGGAACAGGGTGAGCCTCACTTCTCTGGTATTTTAAGAGGTTCCAATTCCTTTCTAATATACTCAACTTCAATTGAAATTGAGAGACCAATCAAATTCAAGCTGACATGAACCAAAATTATTACATAGTCTGACTTCTCCTGACATTATTGTGTGTCCATGACATCAACAGTTATTTTTCAACAAGTCTGTAGCTCCTTTTTCAGCTCAGGCATCCAGTCTTGACTTCACTATACCTTCAGTCAAATTGTTCTTAAAACTTATAATGTTGTTTTATTGTTGTTTCTAAGAACCCTGAGACTTTCTCAGTGGGTCAGAGCATCGGGTTAATAACAAGGTTGGGAGTTCGATCCCTGTGAAGGCCATCCACCTAAGAGTTGTACTTCCTGATTCTTGTGGGTTCCTTTCAACTCAGGATATTCTGTGATCTGTGATCCCAGTTATCTGTTTCTGTTGATTCAGCCCAAACCTTGTCCAATTTGTGTCTCTGCAAAAATACTGAGCTCAGTTCAGCAGGGAGAGAGACTAAGCCTGATCTGTACAAGCTCTCATAAGGGCTGCAAAAACCTGAGTCATTAATCTGCCACCACTTTCATAGTACAGTTATATGATGACCACTCTTAATTATTTTGTGAGCTCTTTTAAAACTCCCCTCTACATGGTTGTCCTGAGAGGCAAGTTTATCATAGGATATGAATTTGCTAAGTATTACTATCCTGATTTTGTGTAGGCCTTATGAGAAGCTATGCAGGGTTTGCTCAGAGGCTGGCTGGATAACCTTTTGGTGCTCCCCAGGAGAAACTGGTTTCTTAAGAAAAATGAGAAGTGGACAAATTTCATCCTTATCAAGATGTTCACATTCTCATAAAATAATCTTGTGTAGCTGACTAAGGACTAGCTTAAGAAAATCTCCACAAGTCAACTTTAAAGGCTCCTTGGTAAATATGTATCAGTTTCTTTTTAATTATTTAGTCAGACTGTTATATGGACATATAAAACCTTTAATCCATTAGTATCAACCAAGTCTCATCTGCATTTTCTTGTCTGCTAAATATTTGCTTTTATTTAAGCTATCAAGTACATTTAGTGGTATTGCAGAAAGGTTAAAAGACCTATGAGAGGTTTGATATTACATACTGCAGTGCTTTTCACATCATTGCATTAGGCAACAAAGACTTGAGTTGCTTTGTTTGGCATAAAAGAGCAGACACATCACCCAGACACACCTCCAGCACACATGGTGTTGTGTGGGTGTGTGGCACAGACAGGAGGCCAGGCCTGGGTGTGTCATTGCATCTCTACTACGTGCAGGCTGCAAAAACTGCCTTTATTGAGAAAACTGGCCAATATTGTGGTGCTGTCACCAGGTCCATTTACAAAGAGAGATGGGTTTGTTCATCAGTACCCGAGCAGTGAAACAGACAGGATCATGGAGTGTGCACCCAATTTACTGCCCAGGTGATCCACAGGGCTGCAAGGGTACATCATCATCAGTCAGGAAGCACTTATGGGACAGCATGTCTTTGCAATGCCGTGTATGTAATTAATTTACACTGTAGGGCAGAGTGTGTACCAGTTACTGTCACTGGGTGAATGCAGTTGCTAAAATGAACCCTCTGGTTGGCAAGGGCTTTGGTTGGGGATTCACAGTCTCCTTCACGTCATGTTGCAACAGTGTCTTTATCTCTTTTATCTTATGGACTGCAAAGGCCAAAACTCTCTGAACGTTTGAAATCCACCATTATATCTCCACACTAAGAGTTACACAATCAAGAGCTGCTTTAAAATAAAGTACAAAGCATAGTTTTGCATATAATTACATATGGATTTAGTAATACATAAATTTAAATTCGGTATTTGCATATGCAAATACACAGAGCTGTGATCAGCACTGAGAGATGTCCGGAATGTGTCTGACACTAAATTGCTGGGCCAGGGAATTTTGAATTGGACTGATGTTATTATTCTTCTAATTATGTTTATAATCATCACCTGACAAATCTCATGTACAGGGTGTGTTTAACTATGATCTCTAACTCCTATTCACTTCCTGCTGGAAGGTTATAGCTCTGTGAAGCATTGGAAATGCATTTATTTCTAATTCAACAATCTTTTTTATCCTTTCATCTTTATTTTTGCTAGATTTTTTGTGTTAGCCTTTTTTTTTTTTTCCCCCGAAGTTTCTGTTTTACTTTTAGAAAGCAATTCTTTAGAAGAAAACAAAGTCCAGAGTTTCTGGATGTGAAGACCTATATTTAGACTTCTGTAATCAGATTTATGGTACATAAACAAATATCTCATCATCAAAGTTTTTGAGAACCCATAATTATCATCAACTTTACCATGTATCTTGTTTCTACATATCAAGAGCTACACAAGCTGGTTTTGAAAATATGCAGACCAGTGATGGTCTGTTTTTAAAAATATGATCTTTTGTGGCTTGTCTGTGAAATTGGTGGCAAGTTTAGAATAGAGAGAATTCCTAGCTTCCAGGCCTATAGTTGATCCTTTCACTGCTATAATAGTTACAAAAGCACAAGTAATTCTTTCATTGAAATTCAGTCTTGTTTTAAAAGGAAATTCATTAAACTGCTAGGGCTTAGGGTAGCTATACAGCTAGCCCATGGACCAAACTTCTTTATAGTAGCACAAGAATCTAAAAACCCACAATCAGTCTGAGATTGGTTCCTCTCTACAAGACTCTGTAAATTCTTAAATGTATAATTTATCATCACTGAATTTTTCTAGCAACATTCACCATTTGCTGATTTTCAGGAAAGACTCTTTGTATGTCAGTACTAAACAAAAGTGAGAGAAAGAAAATCCCTGATGAGGACTGCTACAAAACACCTACACACTATGTAAACTTGCACGGGAAAGTGACTACTTCTTTAATATTTTCTCACCATAATTAAGCCGGATCTGGCTGTGGAAAGGCACACTGAAGGGTCACGGTAGATCACCCTAAAGACATTGTCTTCAGGTGTGCATGTAGCTCATTACTGAGTTTTCCTTGTTCATTGGGCTAGCCTCGTTCCACTACATCCTCTCTAGAACCATCCACATGCTGCCATTCGTTAAAGCTATGGTTGATCAGCTCTCTGTAAGGAGAGGGTTCAAGCTTTCTTTTATCCAAATCTTTGCAAAAGAAGGCATGGGAGCAGACTCAGAAAAATTAAGACTTTCTACCTTACATAGTTGCTAGACATGACAAGATGAAAGCCCACAAAAAATACTACCTGAGACAGTTCTGTGAAGCTCGAGAAAGAAAAAGTATTAGTTTGATACCAGGAAATGCTGTAAAAAGAGTCTTTCCCTGATGGTGTAAATTGAGGGGATAGAATCCATTAATAGATCTCTTGCTAATGAAAAAGATTTTGCATCCAGATTCCAAGCTTTAGTTTGTCACTGCTTTGACAGTCTGTGATGTCTGTAAGTGTTTTTCTGATATTCTCATGTACTGAATGAAGCTGACGTTCATTAAGTAGCTTTTGGATTTTGAGTTTGCTTCCAGCTTAATTAATGTATTTAGGCAGTTAGGAGCTACATTTACATGAAAAAGAGAGTATAATCAGCAGAATATCTACTGATCTTTTCCTATGTATATATAGAGATACACTTGGGAATGAACACGGTCAGTCAAAAAATCCAAGCAAAAGTTCTTATATTTGGGTAAAATAAACAGAACAAATAGATATAAAATACAAATCATTGAACAAGTCACTTGAAAAAAAGTGGCAATGGTAGATGTTATGAGAAAGAGTTTTGGTTCGTTTTGTTTTTATGCCATTTGGATTAAACATTTCAATACTGCAATGCTTCTCCAGCTAGTAGTTAATTAGCTATGGTTGGTCAGAAGACATCAGAAAAACACTTTGTACAGTGCCACCATGTCATTAGAGGTAGCACAGGGCCAAAACTTGCCAAAAGTCCTGGAATCAGCCTGCAAAGGCTGATAAACTTTCTCAGAAAGGGATTATGAGCCAGATACAGCACAGAATTACAAAATGAAATTGCCGTGCAGGGTGCATAGTGCAGCAATATGGGAAAGGACTTGGAGCCTATGCATGATGGTGACACACTGGTTTATGTGGATGTTTATCAGTAAAAGGGTTGTCAGAGCCTCTCACCAACAGAAGGAAAGAAATAGAGCAGAGAGACCACACACAGACCAAGCTGGCATAAGGAGTAGGGTCATTTTTCAAGCCTTTCTCCACATCTAGTTTAGATTATTCATACATCCATTTAATCTGGTTTTTTGCTGCCTAATATTAGTGAATAATTTGCTTTAATGAAGAGCTATTCAATGTCTAAAATAAGCCTAGCTTGGCAAACCTAAACTAAGGGACAATACAAGGGAAGTTTTTTTCAGAAAATGTGATGTTGTGTAAAACAAGGAATTTTTTAATGGATGAGTCTTACAATTAGGATCTGCATGCTCAAGCAATTTCACATCACAGGCTTGATTTTTATATCAAAATATGTGCCTTGAAAGGCATAAGACATTTCTGGTTGTATATAGATGAAACGCATCTTTTGACTATTTGGAGAAGACATTCTATAAATAAAAATGAGGAAGGAAAAATTTCTCTTTTGCTGAGATGTAATAAAATGATCATGAAAAGTTTGTCCTGATTAATAAAAAAGATTTGGCCCAAACCAGTCCTGTTAAGTTGGGTGAAGGGGAAAGGCTTTATTGTCCTCAAGATAGAAGGGATTATTCTCTTGCTGATTTATTCCATTCCTCTCTGTCTCTCCCCTCTACCTGTATTTTCTGAGGCTGAATGACACCGTGCTGAGTAGCGAAAGCATAAGGTTTGGCTGTGACAGTTTTGCTGCCTTGGCTGATTCCATGAACCTCTGTGGCACTGCACAGGTGGCCGTGAGGTGTCCCCTGCAGCCACCCAGTCCTTAAGGCTCTTGCTGCAGCAAAGGCAGCATGAAGGTGCCCTGCCCTGGCTGCTTCTGCTCTCAAAGTCAGCTGCCTTGTGAGGAGCTTTTGCTGTCATGACTCGCCTACTGAGGCAGCTGTAGAAGCTCAGAAGGGACTAAACAGTCCAAGGGCAGTGGGGATTTTGGTAACCATCTCTCCTAACTGTGCAGCACAACACTTCTGTTACAAAGAGGTCTCATTTCCAGGGTATGTTTCTAAACAGCCAAAATTTTAGGGTCTGTCTCTTCTCTAACAAGAGTACCCACTCATGATACCATATTCATATCACAAGTTTCATGACCCCTCCCATTCGTGTAACTTCAGCTGTGGTGTAAAGCTGTAAAAGTCATTTGTACAAATTGAGTTAGGAACCACTCAGGGAGACTTTTCGTGGTCTTCTGCCAACATGAGGATCATGTCTCTGCTGGGAGGGGATGCTCTGTGAATGAGAAAACAACTTTGGTTTTTAGCTTCTCTGTTGACACTGTTGGGCATTAAAAATGCAACACTTTTGCATCATAGATCAATAGTTCCTCTGCTCTGCCATCACATGACCAGAAGGTTTCAGTAAAAGCTGTAAAAAGAAAGGTTTATAAATTTATAACAAACACTTGAGCAAAGACATGCAATTGGAGAAAATGTTTTGGGGTTTTTTAATATAGGGACACAGAAAATAAGATTGTGCTCATTTCTCCTACCTATCTTTCAATAGCATTTGACACATAAATATAGGTGTTGATCAGAGTTTCCATAGTTGATGGTAACAGGCAAGATGGTTTAATAATCCTAGGCAAGCAGAAAGTGCTATGGTATAATGAGACTTTTTTAATATGTGAAAACTGTCAGATTTCTTTTCCTGCTGGCTATTAACTGTTTTCTTAAAGTCAGGCAAATACTTTGATAACCATTAAAAGAAAAATTTTAAATTGAACTACTGAATTCTCCTGATCCCACATAAAATCTTCTAAAACTCAGGCTAAACAAGTACAGTTTCATGACCACACACATGTAGATGTGGTTGATGAGGTATGATGGTCAGTCACAGGAAGCAGAGATCAGTCATTCAGGTTCTTCACTTGGCAAGGCTAATGCCCTTGCCAAGCACAAGTCTTGGTCTAAAGTACAGAGAAATTTAATGCCAGCTTTGCCACTTAGGAAGAGACCACAAATTCTGCTAGTGGGACATAATTTCAGCTTGGACAGTGATCTAGAAAATATTTAAAATAGGGCTATGAAATTGTGTGTAGGTGCACAGGAAACAAAAAAGGTACACATTTACTGGGTTCAATGAAAATAATTACAGCAAAAACCCTGTCTGCTAGCTGGACAATGAAATTTAGTTTTCTTGCTTTCTCCTGAGTAGGAAAGTAATACAATTATTCTACAAACTGTTTCACTAAAATCTAATGGCTTTGTGTTTGAGAAAACAGAAAAAGGGTTACAGTTGCCTTAAGTCTTCGGTGGTTAACCTGTCCTTTGGGCCCTTGAAGACATTCTACCCCCTAAACTCCTGATGAGCTCATGAGATTTTTAACCTGTTAGTAAAGTTTAGACCATCACATTAGGGAACACCACATGAACTTACTTAGGCTAATCAGGTCCTGAAATGCCCATGAACTTCCCAAAGGTACAATGAGCAGAGACTACTGTTAGTCCTTAGGATATTGCATACAGCCTGCCAGCCACATTTTCATAAAGGTTAGGAAACAGCACTTCTTGGTTGCTGTTGACTGATCTGTGCTGATGCTACCCTGTGGGCTCTCCTGGCAGCCACAGTGCTCCTGCCCATCTGCTCCCCTTCCCAGCCAGGTCTCCCCACCTGCCACGGATGGGCAGGAGGCTGGGGGGAAGTGCCAGCCCCAGCTGGTGTGCAAAAGCACAGAGATATCCTTTAATCACTGACCAACAACTTGCATCACGAGCTGCAACACAGAGAGAAGGACTGTTATCTCCGGCCCTTTTTTCTTGCAGTGGGTGGCAAGAACAGCAAGCCTGTTCATGCTCAGTGACGTGTGCCCAGGGTAACTTGTCTTAACTGACCATATTCCTGTCAGCTGTCTCTAACTTTCCAGAAATACACACTAGAAAGTGTAGGCGTGGTAACATAGGCAAAGGTGAGATTGTACTTGCACAGCGCCTGTCCAGCACGGCCTGTGCTGTTTCCTGGTCTTTGAGACCAAGGGAAATGCAGAGACAAGAGGGTGGCCAGCAGAACTGAATTGTTCTGGGTGCACTTGGAAGGAATTACAAAATGAGTGAGGTCAGACAGGTCATGGGTGCGGTCATAGGTGCAGTTTTTTACTGACAGCTCTCTAGCAGATTACACCATTTTCAGAAATACTTAGGTGCTGGTATCTGTGATTTGCATCCTCAGTAGGGAAAAGGGACTAACCACACTGGAAAGATAACTTCAGTGTAAAACATGAGCTCTACAGAATTTGTCAGCTTCACCTCTGTTCCTTGGGCTTAGGAAGACTTCTGGCTTAATTTGAATTTTTGGTTCACCTGAATACTTCGAACAGTTTTTCTTGATGATGATGGGGATGATGATGATGATGATGATTGTTTTCCAAAAACAAACACAGCCTCAGCCTTTTATTCCTTATCTCTTTCTCATTATATTGGATGCCCATTAAAAAGAACATTGCAGTAATCAATATTAGAACAAGAGGTGAGATTTAGACACCTGAGCACTCCTATCTGCAAGTAAGTTGAAGCACTTTTTTAGTGCTCCACTACTGCCAGTTTACCTAGGAGCAGTTATATCAGTGTGTGAGTACAAGACTCTTGTAGAAAAAAAAATAAAGAAAAACACAAGAGAGCATTTTCTGAAAATTTCCTACAGTTTCACCCTCAGAATTAAAATGTCTGTCTGACAAGCAGAAGGACAGATCTCCTATCCCATCAATGAGCTGACCTTGTTTTCACCTCTCCTCTGTAGTCTAGCAGCATAAATTCGTCATCATTAGCATGTAAGCATTTGGTGTTTCCTGCAGACAAGCAACAAGAAAGTTGTCTCTGCTTCATTCCAGGATTTTTGCTTTTCAATTTAATGTTATAACCTCAGTAATTTCTTGAGCTCCAAGTACTCTTACAGTTGTTTCCTAAGAAACCAGTTGATGGGAATGGGGCAACATATTCTGCTGTCTTTCTGCTAAGTCTCCAGCTTCAAAAATTAGCTTTTAGGATTTTCCATTAAAAAGCTGAAGAAGAGAAAAAATAAAGATTGCCACAACAACTGCAGCAGAAAATAATCCTCCTGCACCAACAGCTATGGAAGTTTCTGATTTTATTTTGCAACTTAGGCTCTATTAGACGGAGCTTTGAATTAACCCCTACAGTGCTTGACTGCTGTTACCACTTATTATTCAGGTTGCAGTTCTGCCTGGGAGGCCCCACTCAGTGACTAAAGTTCTTTTGCTAAACCCTGCGTAAGTCTGGAGTATAAAGACAGCCCCTATTCTGACCTCAGAAGTCTAGCAATTCAGAGTTTTACCAAATACCCCTTTTTCCACTTTTCTTGAGATTTTCTCCTCACATTGTCACATCTGTGCACCATTTAACAGCTAAATAGTAACTAATAATTAAATAAGGGAAAACTGGAGAAGCTCGTGTGTCTGCTTTAACTCTGCATCAACTCAGTTAATTCAGAATTAAATCTCTTTTGCACTCAGAGAATTGCAGCCATGGTACCCTGTCATGCACACATTTACAAGCCTGCAAGAAGAGAGTGTGTTTTGGGCTCCCATACTGCCTCTGTATGATGGACGACAAAAGAACACAAACTTTGCATTTGAAGGTCTTTAGGCTCTCTTATATTTCTAGGTTTGCTTCTGTGTTGACTTCGAATTCTGCTCTGTGTGCTGAAAAGCAGGAACTCCTCAGATATGTGCATTGTAGAAGCAGTGAAGTCTGGTCTCTATTTTTATTTTATTTGCAGGAAGAGCAAAGATTTGGAAAAAAAAGTCTTTGAAATTGTGTATGACAGCTTATCATGAACATTATCTTTGTTATCCCGTCAGAGAAAATAGAATCACTTTAATTCCAACAGAAGAGTATAAGAACTGGAAAGATTCTTATCTAAATTATATGGCATAGATACTGAGCAGTTCTTTGACCTACCTGATTTATTGTAGCACAACCGAGCTCAAAGTAGGTCTTAGTATTTAAGATGCAGATTAATATCTTATTTATATTTAGAAATATTGTCAAAATGATCCAAGATATTAATAGAAAGAGACCAACGCAATACAGAAGCAAGTTGTTTTCCAAAGCTGCCTCACAGAAATCTTCTACAGACTGACTGCAGCTTACTGCAACATATGAAATAGTAACAGCTTCAGATGCCTTAAATGAAATTCACAGAACAAATCTGTATTAAAATATTTGGGTCAGAAATGTAACAAGTCCGTACAGAGGTTTCTGAAGAACAATGCCAGTGTCAGTGTGAATTTGTATGAAACTTTTATATTTGTAGTTATCCCAAAGAGGGAATCACAGGAACTGTTCTTGCAGTGATATTCCTGGGCAGAATGGTGTCCTGGGATAGCCAAGGGAAGCACATGAAGAATTGCAGCCCACTTTGTACACTGGGACTTGGTCTTCTGCTTCACTGAATGCTACTTTTCCCATCACATTTTCAAAGGCAGAGGGGTGGTCATGTATGCAACTGCTGTGGGATACAATATCACACCAAGACTAGGTTGAAGGTGAACTTTGTGTTGGACAGTTAAAGACCCAAAATTTGGAAGTACAAGTCTCTCACCTGTGTGGTCACTGTAATAAATATGTTAGCTGTACACTCCTACTGTGCTTTCCATTTGGTCCCTGTATTGTTTGTAGATAGAGTAGTACTCAGCTGTACTGGCTTTTCCATGTTGTCTTCCCTCTACTGCTGCTTTTCCATACTATCTTCCCTCTACTGCACAGCTTGCCCCAGGCCCTATTTTCAATGTAAAAGCCTTGCTGCCTTCTTAGGGTTGCTTTCTTCTTCCTGGGCTTTTCTGAGGCACAAATCAAAATTTCACACCAGAAACAAAATAAAATGGATTTTGTGTTTTGACCTCAAAAGATTGTGTTCCTGCCCTGCCAAATGCTGAGCTAGCTGGCCAGGTCCCCTGAGTAGCAGGTGTTGAGGCAGGCATTTCAAGAGGCAATCCGCAAGGACAAGCACAGAAAGATGCAGAATGTCCCCCAGGAACAAGGAGGTGCCTAAGCTGAACCAATGGCAGGAAAAGGAATTCCTGCTTCTCTGTGCGGCATAGAATGCTCTAGTGAATATGAGGATGTGATATTTCCCTACAGACAGACTCCACACCTTCCTGGGCTTGTGGTCCGTTCTTCTTGCTTTGGGTAAGGGAGCAAAATTCACTCCTTTCTTTCAGAATACAGTCACTAATAGAAGAGAAGGAGGTGATGCTCCAAACTTTTTATTGGAAGAAATAGGAGTAAAAGGGGAATATGCATTGTCCATTTCTTTTCCACCTAAGAGAAAGAAAGTATTGTCCCAGAAGGGTTACTAGTTTTTCTCTGAGTGGGGAGAGACATTTTCTTCCCAGTTCATGGAAAATTAATTAAAAATATGACACAGGTGGTCTGAAAACAAATGTTCATAATGGGAGACATTGAGAATATCATTAATACACCTTGGCTGCCCTTCTGCTGATACTTTCTATAACTTTTCTCCTTCCCAGCCCTTCCACTCCCAGCAGCCTAATTTTCCTAGTTTTGGTGAAAAGGAAGTGCTTTAGTTCCTCGTGTATTCGCAGAGATGTGGTTCAGTGCCTCCTGCACCTGGAGTGTTAGAATGGAAAGATACAGGCTCTTTGGGAAGGACAGCCAGGGGAGATGTGGAGAGGGTGTCACCCTCCATGTCAGGGACTGGCTGGGGTGTGTGGAGTTCTGCCTGGTGATGGATGATGGGCCAGGATTAAAGGAATGGCAGGGACAGGGGACATGAGCCATCTAAAGGCATGTAGGAACTACCTCATGTTCTCAAGCCTCGGTCCTCATGGAGGACTTCAGCCACCCTATTATCTGCTGGAAGGACAATACAGCAGGGCATTAAGCAACCCAGGAGTTTCCTGGAATGCCCCAATGGTAACTTCCTTCTCCAAGTGATAGAGAAGCCAACAAGGAGACCTTGGACCGTGCTCTTACCAAGAAAGAGGGGCTGGTGCAGGATGTGAAGCTCAAGGACAGCCTGGGCTGCAGTGACCATGAAATGGTTTGAAATCCTTAGGGCAGTGAGGAGGGGCAAAGCAAGGCCTGAACTTCAGAATAGCTGTCTTGGCCTAGAGAGAGCTGCTTGGTAGAGTGCTGTGGGATAAAGGCCTGGAGGGAAGAAGACCCCAGGAAACCTGGTTAATAAACCTGGTTAATGTTCAAGGACCACCTCCTTCAGGCTCAGGAGCATCCCAATGAAGAGGAAGCCAGGTAAAAACGTTAGCAGGTGTACACAGATGAACATGGAGCTGCTGGACAGATTCAAATACAAAAAGGAAGCCTACAGAGGCTTGGAGCAAGGACAAGTAGCCTGGGAAGAAGATGGAAAGATTGAATACCCAGGGATTAGATTAAGAAAGCTTAATTACTAATACAATTAAATCTGACCAGAGACATCAAGGACAGAAAGAAAAGCTTCTATTGATAGCTATACTGATGATAAAGGAAGACTAGGAAAAAAGTGGACCTTCTCCAGAAGGAAAGAGGAGACCTGGTTGGCCACAACATGGAGAAGGCTGAGATACTCAGTGACTTATTTTGCTTCAAGGTTCACCAGCAAATTCCCCTAGTCCCACTATCCAAACTGCAGAAGGTAAAGGCAGGGATTGGAAGAATAAAGACCCTGAGCCCAATGTAGGAAAAGATCAGATATAAGAACATCTAAGGAACTTGAAGGTGCACAAGTCCATGGGATCTGATGAGACAACCTCAGGTTAAGCCACTATCAATTACATTTGAGATGGTTTGGCAGTCCTGTGACTGGATAAGGGGAAAAATAACCCCCATTTTTAAGAAGATATGGTGAACTACAGGCAAGTAAGTCTGACCTTAGTGCCTGACAAGATAACAGAACAGAAATTATATTAAGGCAAATGAAAGGATAAGCAGGTTATTGGTAACAGGCAACATGGCTCTTCACTAATCACAAGCCATGCCTTACAAATCTGGTGGCCTTTTACTACAGGGTTACAGCACTGGTAAGTAAGGGAAGAGCAACCAGCATCATTTACCCGGATTCATGCAAAGTATTTCACATCATCGTGCACAACAGCCTGGGTGAGGAGAAGCTTAACACGTCTTGGCAGCTATGCACTCACAGCCCAGAAAGCCCAGAAAGCCAGCTGCTTCCTGGGCTGCACCCAAACAGTGACCAGCCAGGCAAGGAAGGGGATTCTTCCCCTCTATTCTGTCCTTGTGAGATCCCATCTGGGATACTGTACCCGGCTCTGGGATGTCAAGGGTAAGAAGGACATAGACATGCTGGACAAAGTCCACTGCAGGGAGGGCTGGAACACTTCTCCTGTGAAGAGGGGCTAAGAAAGATGGTTGTTCAGCATGGAGAAGAGAAGGCTCCAGGGAGAATTTACAGCAGCCTTCCACTACCCAAAGGGGCCACAGAAAATCTGGAGAAGGACTTTTACATTGGTGTGTAGTAACAGAGAAAGGGGGAATGGCTTTAAACCGAAACAGGGTAGGTTTAGATAGGCATAAGCAACAAATGCTTTACTGTGAGGGTGGTGAAGCATTGGAAAAGATTTTCCTGATAAATTGTGGATGCCCCAACCCTGCAAGTGTCAAGGCCAGGTTGGATGGGGCTTTGAGTAATCTGGCCTTGCAGAAAGCATCTTCATCCAAGGTTGAGGGCTGTAATTAGATGATCTTTGGAGTGCCTTCCAAAACAAATTGTCCTATGATTCCATGCTTAATGGTGTCCAAATGGCGGCAGTAGGAAAGACAAAGTAAGGGTCCTGTATAGAAAAATTTACTGAAAACAACTGATTATCTTGGGAGAGTGAATTACTATTTTTACTGGAGTGAATTATTATTTTTACTATCTTGTCAATCTTTTGCCTTTGAAAGTAATTATAAGCATGAGGCCAAAGCACTGATGAGTCATTTGTGAACAAAAATGCTTTGCAGTTATGCTCTGAACATGCAATTATGTGCAAATATACATGCTTCCCCACAGACAATTAATCTGAGGATTAAGGGCTGTGATCGCAAATTTCCTTCAAGATTGCATTCAACTTGTTTCAACTATGCTTTTCAGCACATAACTGTATTGCAGGTTACTGAGTCACAAAATAATGCTACTAGCAGCACGTCATACTGTGAACATCAACAAGAAAAGGCAAAGTTGTTCCTAGAGTCACACTGCCTTACATTAATAAACCTTGAAAATGAGTTTATAAACCCTGGGAAGAAGATGAATGAAAAGACAAAGGCCATGAGTAGTAGTAGCTGATGCTCTCCCAAAGCAGCAACCTCAAGAATGAATTCCCTTTTTAGTCCTCACTCCTTTCCACCATTCTTCTTATCACTGATGAATTTGTTGCCATGCCACATTTCCAAGTAGAACATCAGAATGCATCATGAAAGGGGAAAATATTCTTTTAGACAACAATCAAAAAGGAGCCACAACAAAAGATAAAATGGTAAGACCTCCTACTACAACGTTAAAAGTCCATTTAAAAATCTTATTATCAATTGTCCTTTATTGTGCTGCTCCCCTTCCTTGTGTGAGTTGTTTGCAGCATGGCAAGTTTCCAAAGCTATTTTCCAGGAGCTTTGCAGCAGATGTGATAATTACAAGATGTGCCATCATAGGATTTTAACATTTATCTTTTTTCCTTAATTTCCTTTTTACTACCTTTCTGTTAAAGAGAGCATGGATTGAGGCCATAAACTGCACAAATTCTGTATCTTATGTGGCAACAAATACTAGAAAAGGCAGAATTTGTTTGATTTTCAGTCAAATGGACATAAATAAAAAATTTACCACAACTTCAATAGAAACATTTAAATGCTCCCTAGTGGGATTACTTTTCATCTCCTTCTAATCTGTAATTTCAGTAGTAACTCTAAATTAGACTTCGTAGGAAATTTTCATGTCCAAAATTAGATCAAGTTAATAATAGGATTCTAAGGCGATCCAAGGTTGTTTCTTTCCATCTTTTCCTTGGAGCTTTTAAGGACTTCCTTCCCCCAAAGAATCGGGCTCTGTGGCATGATTAATACTTGCTGGCAAGAAACAAGAATGCTATGACACTTGCTAATCAGGAGGGAAAAAGGTGGGAAATAGTCACTCATCTGCCCTGAAATAAGGATTTGTGTAGCTAAAGATGTGAATATTAATAAATCAAAACCAGAATTGACAATTAGAGTAGACAGTCTGTGGACAAAGCAGCAGATGTGGCTATTCTTTTTAGGTAAAAAACAGGATCCTAAGTAAAGGCACTGTGCTTCTCCTCCACCCCACCCCCCACCCCCTTGGAATATGACATTGTGAGCACACACAAACACACACAGACACTCATCACCAGGGAAGCAAATTTGTCGAGTGGCAGCGAAAGAGAATACAACCTAAAAAACACAGGGAGAAGTGGAGAGAAGGACATATGGTGATGTTTTGCTGTGCGTGATATTGTCTTGACATGAAAGACAACTCTGCAGGAGGATTTGCAATGCCCATCAACATGCAAAAGGCAGCTTTCAGTTAAGCAGTTCTGATAGCATTCAGTGGCTAACAGGCATGGAGAAGTGTAGGCCACCTGGGGTCATTGAATAATTAAATTCAATTCTGGTTCTCTCTCCTTCCCTGTGAAAAAAAAAAAAAAAAAAAAAAAA
>VZTR01033277.1:68582-85575 GCA_013400775.1 Chaetops frenatus | reverse complement strand
GAAAACCAAAGAAATCTGCAGGTTTTTCTCATGTAATTAGTTGCTTAACTTCTGTTACTCCTTCTGGTTAAGGTGTTGTGCTCAAACCTAGAAGCTTTCACATCAGTTTCATATCTTTGTGTGAGATGTCACAGGATAATTATAGACCCAGTGGCAAAACTTCAGGAGATGTGGCAGGGGGAGGGGAAATTCTATTCCCACCTGAACTGTTGAAACCACTTGCTCCAGTTGCTCTTGTCGAATTATTTTGCATCAGAGCTGTTTCAGGATTGCAATGCACTCAGCACACAGCAAACCAGACTTCCGTGCAATCTGGAGAACTTTAAAGGCTTCTGGCTTTAAAGGTTGCAGAGCTGGGTAAGAGTTTTTAATGAGATGCACCTAAGTAAAAGCCAACATAATTTTTTGTTTCAACTGCAGTGTGGCTCAGGTGGGAAGCAGATTTCAACATACGAAGGCAAGAGCATTTGGCTTTCCAACTAACCACTGCTTTTCAAATATAAGTAAATGAAAACTTATTCATGCACAAGGATTTAATTTGGAAACCAGGGACTTTTATGCAGGTAGAATTTTGCATATCTAAATACTATTCATTCAAACGGATTCTATTAACTTTGTTTTATTAATGTAAAGATTTCAGGTTTTTGAAAGTAACTGCTCATGGAAAGACTCCCTTTTTAATTTTTTTAAGCTAGATAACAATAACCTTTGAAAGTACTACCACTAATCATCATCATCATCATTATCATCATTCTCAGTACTAACATAATATTATGACTTTTTCATCTTTTTCAGCTTGAAAACAACTTCCAAGCCCATAAGGTGGGAGCAAGTCTCATTATTTCCATTTTATAAGTTGAGGCAAGAAACTAAGATTTTACTATTTTACATCTAGTATAAAGCTTTTTTTGCTGAAAATATTTTACTTTACTTTCCTCTACTGTTTCTACTCATTCAGCTCCAATATATCATAATCTCTGCTAGTGAAATTTTCAAGCTGATTAACCAGCATAGCTAGTATTACTCAAGTTTTTGATGCACCTTTCCTGATTTCAAACATATTTACTATTGCCTTTCCCTTTTGTTAACCTCTAATATGTTCAGCAGTTTTCAGCAGCAAAAGAGAAATTTTGCTTCTGTATCTCCTTTGGCCTAGAAAGCACTTCTGACTGTTACTGATGTTGCCCTGCAAATTATTGAGCCTGAGGGCCCACCCACAAATTACGTGCTGTCCTCTGCACAAATACTTACCAAAAAGACAGTTCTTGTTAGGAGGAACTACAATGTACAGTTTAGGTAGTGCTTATGAGGAACACCTCTTTCACTGAAATTTAGGAGTAATTTAATATAGCTTGAGGTTCATGGTGTTTCTCACTAGAACCTGCAGCAGGCATGCAGGAGACAACATGCCCCTTCACATGCTCACATTCTTAAGAGGCCTAAATTCAAACTCAGGTGAAGATAAAAAATGTTTTTAGCCTGCTCTTTTTGTATTTCTGCATTTCTCTCTTCTTTTAGTATTTCATCCTAAAAGTGTAGTACTGGATTTTGAAAGTATTCAGAGGATCACGTTAGCATGACATCTGTTTGACAATGCAAAAATGTGTTTTGTCGTAAATTTTTGCCTTGAATCAAAATCCACAGTACTTAGATGCCAGGGGCTTTCTTCTGACACACTCTAGCAAACAGCAGAGTATTTTGCTGTGGAGCAGGCTGACTGGCTTGATTGCCACCAGCTTCTTCTAGAGCTGTATTACTTAAGCCATAGTTTATTTTATGTAATACCAATATTAACAATACTTATTTCCATTTGAAAAAAAAAAAAAAAAAAAGAACAAATTAAAGACAGATTATGTACTAAGACATAAAATGCAATGGGAAAGAAGGGGACATTGTTTTGGGTATGAACAACACAGGCATTTCACCATTTTGTGAGCTTAAAACATGCCTGTATTCTCCCATTTCACCTTCTGTAGCACTGTAATCCTGTACCTCATGAAATGACATGAATGTGAGCTAGTGCCCCATGCATTACTGGTATGCAAAAGAAAATTAGGCTGTAAAACGTTAAAACATATTCCAATGCAACAGATAATACATTTTATGGTCATTTGTTTATTTCATTGTTCAAGTGAATATTTGCCTCTGGCTCAGAAAGAGTGACTCTTCAGCTAGTAGTATCCTTTGGCAGCGCCAGACAAAAACAGCCTTCTTGGCAAGGGAGGAATATTCCACCACTCATGAATTGTAAACTGCTCTGCTTGTTGCAGCCCAGCCCGAAGCCCCTGCTGCAGCCACAGCACAGGGCAAAAGCTGCAGAGACCCACACAGCTGCAGGGAGACTCAAGGACATCTTTTGAGGCCCTGTGAGCAGGGTGAAGATTGAGACGTTGATTAGGCACCCTGGTTTCACATCTATGAATCATTCACTTTCTGGTGTCTGAAACACCCCACAACTATTAACTCCCTGGGGCTGAAAAGAGTAGCACAAAATACATCCAGCAGTCATTACCTACTTAAGTCCTGATTAGATGTGACATTTTTCACTCTGTCTAATTTCCTTTTGTAACCACATAAATTAGAAGTTTAATTTATTGGAAAATTATTTTTATTTCATTTTAAACTGGCTGAAAATTCAGATTAACATTTAGGTATGTGCATGGGAATCTCTCTTACCATGTCTGAGTCTTTCTTTTTCCCTCTCTCGTGTGCTGGAAATCTGATGACTGTAAAAATTTATCGTAAAACTTTCTGAAATGATTCAAAAAGGAAAAGAAGATAGTGTGGGAAACAAGTCCAACAGCATATCAGTGAACTTGAATGAAACTGTGAGATGCAGTATAGTGTCATACGCAGTTGCCCTAACTCTTTAACAAAACAGGAGCTGCCATAGGTGCAAGTCCTATGAAATTAATTGTGAATTTTCCTGGGAGTAGTTCAACTCTATGTAAATTCTATAGCAGCCTGTAGCTTACAGAAGGTGGGGTTTTATATCTGATAAAGACCACAATTAATGAGATAAACCCCCTAGGTACAATTCTTCTCATGTACTATGCTATGACAGCTGGGAGTAACTTACTGTGTGAGTCACTCCATTGAGATCCATGCAAAAACTACTAACTCCATGACAATAGGTCTTCAGATTAAACAGAGGATGCTCTTGGTTTGATTATACAAATAATTAAACAATGAGAAAGTGGTGAGACCAATATCCACCACTCTTAGACTAGCATAGCCACACACATACAGTTCATTGTGTCATGAATACTATGACCTCATGACATGAGAAAGATTACATTTTTGTTAGCCAGAAGGAAGATTGCCATGATGTCTCCCATTAATTTTAAGTCACAAGCCTTCACATGACTAATTTTGCAGGAACTCAGCTTAGTTAGTAAGGCAAACACTCTCAGAAAATGAAAGCTCACCAAAATGAAAGCTCAATTTTTCAAGAGTATTCAGCTCTTAATACAGCATGGTACCTCTGTCTGTGTTTTCACAAGAGCTCAGTATTTATTGTGATGAGGAAATCATTTTGTGAATGTTGAGCTATTTTGAAAATCCTGGCCATGAGTTAATGTTTTCAGAAATGGTGAAGACACTGTTTCAGAAATTAAAATATGATCTCAAATACACAAACAGGTTGCCATGAATAAACAAATCAAGACTTACCAGCATAATAAAATGCCTGCAAGAGCATTTGGGAGAACACAAGGGTTTCAGCAACCCATTCACTGACTGGTAAAAAGAGCATATAAAAATCACAGGACATCTTCAACACTCAGAAGCCTCCAACTTTTATAGAAAGAAGGAAAGTAGATATTTTTGAAAACAGGATGAATCCTCTTATCTGCAGGTTCTTTGAAAGTTTAAAACAATTTAAAAATGTGGCTCTAAAGCACCTTTGATCTATAGTGGGTACATTCTTTTAGGTCTTCTACAAGCATGTATTTGGCAGACAAGGATGAATGATTTAAAAAAATGTAGTTATTTGGATAATATTCCTTCTTTTCTGCTCAGATGTTGTCTACCAAGAGTTATGTTCTCAAAAGTAGGCAAATATATTTGCTGATGTGTTCCATGAATCATTTTTTAATTTACGGCCCATTCAGAAACAGTTCACTGCAAATATTCAGAAATTAAAATTTGTCATTTAGTTAGATAAATTACACGATACTGTTTCTTTTTGCCTGAATGTGTGATTCAGATAACTAAACTGCAACAGGAAGGCTCTCAAAATGCGGTCTGAGTGTAAAATCGGACATTTGTAACTACAAACGCAATTAGAAACTTGCTGAGTGTTATGTGTGCAGTAAGGGGCTCATGTATCCGCATGCACATGTCTTTATGTCCAGATCCCTGGCTGTTATAAATCAGAGAGCCTCTGTGAGAGCGGAGATTCTGGTCCATGTCTTTAACTTCACTTTTCAGAGCTATGTAAATCAAGTCAGCTTGTATTTGCATCTTCCTCAAAGTGCTATAAGGAGTGCATTGCATGTTTTAATGGCTGGTGGGCTGCACAGAAAGCAGATCCACGTGTATCTCTGTGACAGTCTTCCTACTAAAGTAATAAATTACTAATTAAAGCTACTCCCCAGTATCTTCGTTTTAGCTCTTAGCCCAGCTGTAGCCAGCTTGGAGGCCTGAGAACAGCACTGCTTCAGGGTAGACGCAATTGATTTAAATTTTTTAAGGGCACTTTGTGTGGCATCCACACCAGGTATGCCTCACCGCCTCTTGATCAACCTCCTAATTGCCTTAAAGAGATTGGTGCAGCTGCACCCACCACACCTGATCCTGATTTTGCTTACTCTCAAGCAGGAACTGCTAAGAATACCTCAGAATTTCAGAAGTCTAAACTGGGTATAAATAAAGATCATAATCTCTTCTGTGAAAACTTAATAGAGATCCAGATTGGCCAGTGCTCTGCCAGGGCATTAGTCAGTCCCTTTGAAAACGGTGATAGTGCAGCTTTAGTGAGCTGCACTCCCGCGGTCTGTTTTTCTTTCCCTTAATGGAGTCAGTACACTGAGGCTGAGATCACACAAGATAGTGTAGACTGACTCACTGCTTCTCTTACCGTATTTGTCCATCAACAGGTCTGCCATTTGAGGGATGACACTTCACCTTTTAGAGCTTACTCATACATTATCGGTATGCGTTAACATTTATCTCCCTGGAAAAGCCCTGCATCACTCTGAGACACATGAACCAACAACGAATCCAGTATCACCACTGTTGCTTCAGCATGTGAGATTACATAGTAAAAAGTTACCGGAGTGGCGTACTTGCTGATAAACATTGTGGCACTGAGTGGTTCAATTAAGCTGCTTAAAACGATGACAAAACTACGCATCCTTATGCTATCTGCAAAACAATCTACAGCATAAATACAGTTCTGTATTTGGTATCTGGTAACATACATGTCTTAGCAGAAGAAACAGTGATGCGTTGATGAATACTTCCAAAAAAGCTCCCATGCACTCCCATGCTTAGCTACACTATGTGTTCAGCTACATCACTGGGAAATTTACTCAGTGGAAAAAAAAAAAAAAAAACTCTTTCTCTCAACAAAAAAGCAGACACCACAGCTTGTTAAATAAGTAAAATTTCTGAAGGCAGAAACTTCTTACTTGTGAGAGTGTGAGAGTAATACCAGCATATCAAGTAATATGGGCAGATCTAATTTCAGCCACAGATCATTTTCAAAATTCAGCCATGGGAGGAATTTGCAAACACGATTAAAATACAAGAGTAAATCAGAAAAATTGCTCCTCTGTGTGTGTAATTGAAGGGACAATTAAAATAATTAGAGAAAGAGGTGTACAGAGAGCTGTTCATAACTCAATTTTCATCCCTCAAAGCCCTTTGAAAAATGTAACCCCAGTAGGATTTTCTGAAAATGACGACATATTGTTCCCTGAAATATACTAAACTATACTGCCTAGCATTCTATACATAAGGTGAAGGCAGGTTTGAGTGTCAATAGTCTAAGACAGAAATATTGTACCTGTGAAATAAGTGATAATGTGTGTGACATGACAGCAAGAATCCAAGTGCCTGGGAGAAATCCTCTCTGTCAAGAATCTTTTAGATGAAACCAGAGAGATATGAACTCTGTGAGAGGGAGAGATTTAGCTCAGGGATCATCCAAACCTAGTTGATGACAAAATTGTAGTGGGCGCCTACAAGTCCTGAGCAATTTTTTCCCAGCACAATTTCATTTTAGAATTCTGAAGCTAGTTGCAGGATTGCATATCTCCTAAAGAAGATGAAAAAATTAAGTGTGTAAGCCTGATCAGCTGCCTCAAGGGATAATAGATTTCAGCAGCAGCACAGAGGATAAAGTCCTTTCTGAAGGTCTCTTGCCAGGTTCATTCATTCTGTTGGCTTTATTTTAAAAAACTATATAAAACTATTCATAAACTAGAGCTTGCTCTTGCTCTAGTTTATGCTTCACTGAAGTTATTCGAACATAAAACTTGAGTAAGGTGTGAATCAGTTCTTAAGATTCTGCAATGTTTTCAACTCAGTTGGGGCTGCTAAATCTTGCTGTGGCTGACGCGATATTGATTTTGCCCAGACATTTCTTTTTAATTGATTTGAACTATATTTATATTTTACAGCAATTGAGGAAATAAGAATCGAGTATCTAGCAGAACAATATAGTCTACAGACCTCTGATAATCAGGATGACTGTGTATGTGGTACATTTCTTCCTCTGTTTTTACCATTGTATGTAAATTACTACCCTCTGCAGATCTGCTTTTACTATGATGGGTGTAAGAAGGTGTAATGATCTAATAATTCTCATGCTGCAAGGCAGTTAAGCATAGCTATTGCAAGTTTAACTAAAATTATATGGACAGCACCTGAGAGCTATTGACATTAAGCACCCACGACTCCCTCTGAAATCCATACAAGGTAGGGGTGCTCATCATTTCTGAAAGTAGGCTAGTAATGTATTCATGGCAGACTTTGTATATACAAGCCATCCTGTGAGCGGCAGCACTAATTAGGCCTGATTTCAGGAAGACTCTGTTCACACTTGCCTGCCCTGCAATAACTCCCAGTCCTTCCACCATAGCCTTCTCTCACCTCTGTAACCTCAGTTCCCCCTGCTCTGTTCCTAGAGCTGCCTCAGCCCACACTTCCACCTCTCCCCAGGTATCCCCTGCCCGATTCCCTCCTTAATACTTCTTGCTTCTTTTTTCTACACCTCCCCTCAGGCACAACACACTTACCTCTTACCTCCTTTCCAGTTCTTTTCTACACAAACTGAAATAAAGTCTGATTCTCTGATTTGCTGATGGGCTAGAAGTTATTTAACCATGTTGGCTGGCCAGCTGGCAGACAAAACACAGCAGGTAATTATTTAATTCATGCTGAAACCCTCCCCTCATTTGGAGTACTTATTTAGCTCTTTTCTCTGTCTAGTTGCCAGTTTTCATGAAACCTGGAGGAATGGCCGATACCTCTCTGATAAAATGCGTTGAAATAAGCCAACAGAATCAGAAGTTATTTGAGGGCAAGACAGAAAAAAAAAAAAGGGCAAGTAATACTGTTATGTAAGTTCTATTTCCTTAGGAAGTCAGGCTAATAAAACATGCAGGAAGCTGTTCATTTTATTTTTCTTCTCCTGACCTTTCCTGTCCACTTGGATCCCAGTTCCACAATTTCACCCATATTAGAAAACCTGTTTGCCCATTCAGTTTCTCAGTTACACCTCAGTGCAGATTCATGCAGACATCACCCATGGGCCTATGGTTTACATGGTCTACACCCATGCAGAGATGATACAAGCTTCCATTTCCTTTGGACAAGCCACTGGCTTTGGACAAGCACTTTTTGGTTAGAGTAACAGTGCATAGTCCCTTGGTGTTATTATTTTATGGTGTGCTTAGAATTGCAAGGGATGCGTGGGTTTTTTGGTTTTTTTCTTAGATAGCAAACGAAATATTTTTGTCACTTTCTTCTATTATAAGCACTTGATTTTTTTTTTTTCACCTCCCAGCAGCTTTTGGAGGTATCCATAGAGATGTAGCATACAGACATAAACTGAACAGTGACTTTTTCTCCCTGTATGGGAGCTGTGGATGTGAGATAGATGTTGATTCTCAGAATTGACCAAGCACTGTAAAAGCTTGTGGGAGAAGGTTGTCCAGTTGTAAACATGGATGTGCTTGGTTGCCTAGGGCAGCTATAGTACTATGGTTGGCACAACAGTGCTAAATCTTTTCATGAGTAGTAAAATAGAGTTCATTGGTGGTCCTGCAGCTTTTTCCACAAAAGGGAGGACTTTTGTCCTACTGTACACAAATGCCATACTGAGCAATTTGTGTAAAATTAATTCAATATGGTTTTCTTCTCTTCTTGCCTACAGAGGTCGAAAATTTCTTTTAGCCTCATCTAAAACCACTGGAGGGAACTGAGTTTAAAGTAGACCCTCCATGGACTAGTTCACGGTGCCCATGAGACCAGTCCTAGCTGAATATAAAACTCACAATGATTCCATAAGCATATCCTAAATCCAGCACCCATGTATTGCAAGAGGATTTTAATTACCATAAATGGTTCTGATTATAGCTTCACATCACACTTGCAGTGGTCCCAGTACTGGCACTTCTGAGCAGACTTTGTTCTGCACATGCTTGCTGATCCACCAGCCCTTTCCCCACTCCTAAGGGCACTGGGATGTCACACCAGCAGCCACCACAGCCAGATAGCTCATACTAAACCCCAGTGAAACAAAATCCACGGTACTGAAAGGTGTTGGGGCACAGCTAAGGGCTTCCCAGCAATGTCTACCTGACTTTTCAGCTTTGAGCCTGTTGGCCTGAAGGCAGATAGGGAAAGGGAAGAAGGAATTCCACCTACAGGTTCAAGGAGATGTCACCTTTGGTGCTTCATCTCTCCAAATACATACAGAAGTCTACAGGAATGGCTGGGAACTTGGTCCACAGCTTGAATTTCTCCCAGCCCACCACTGAGGCATGGAATTGTTAGTTTATGAAGTCTCCTCAGTAATGTGGGCGAAGAAAATTTTGCTGACATGAAGTTAGACAGCAAATA
This sequence comes from Chaetops frenatus, assembly GCA_013400775.1. Taxonomy (NCBI): domain Eukaryota; kingdom Metazoa; phylum Chordata; class Aves; order Passeriformes; family Picathartidae; genus Chaetops; species Chaetops frenatus. The sequence continues at coordinate 76,503 of VZTR01033277.1, read as the reverse complement.
ATTTCCTCAGACAGATCCTCAACTTGTCCAGATTTAATGGAGCCCTCATTCCCCTGAGGGAACAGAGAGAAGTCCTCTACCAGACTGGCTTAACTTTACCCATCCCTGAGCTGTGAGCCTGAGAAGGATTCAGCGGGCACAGCAGATGGGAAAGTCATCACTGCCTAATTCCTCCTCCATGGGCAATGTTTGTGAAGGCTCAGCAGCCTGGTGCTTGGCTTTCTCTAGTTCTGCCACTGCTAAAGGCTCCCTTAAAAGGTGAAAAGAATGGCTGGTGGAGAGGGAAGCATGTTCAGCTGTAGGGAGCAGCTCTTGTGCCAAGGCCATTGCCTCTGCTCAGTGTGGCAGTCTCTGTCCCCAGTGCTGTCTCCCAGGGGATGTCACATCTGCACCATGTGAATGCCAGACTGTTTCACTGCAGCCAGGCCCTTGACCAGAGAGCTGGGGCAGCAATTGAAAGAAGCCCGTGTGGAATGATGTCTCCTTCTGATGCAGATACCCCCTTCCCTAATTGCTGAGGTAATAAAAGAGCTTCCAGCCTGGCACAGCACACACCCGTACTGCTTCTGACCATCCTGTTCAGCCACATTCCTCTCAGAAGCATACCAAAACTTTTGGCAGGTGTGACTGGTTGTCTACAGAGTGTGGCAGAGGACCTCAGCTACTCTGCTTCTTGCAATTTCACTTAGCTGATTCTACATGTCCACATATTAGTCAGTTCTGAGGGTGGAAATCACATGCAATTTTACACATTCAGCAAAGAAGTCTCTAGTTTGTATGTAATGAGGCAGATCTTCACAAGGGCTGTTCAGAGCACTATAAGACCACTCGTTGGAAAAATCTGCCTCTTACTCAGGAGAAGGCAAGTCTAGGTCTAAATGTGGGCTCCAGTAGAACTTAAAAACTACAACATGCATAGTATTATCTCCAGTAAATATTGTCTCAGACCCCAAAACTTCTTGATGTACTTCTACAGAAAAGGAGCCTACTTTTAAGTAAGATGGAAGTCACAGAAAGATCAATGGATCAAAAAACTCAAAGATAAGTACCTCACAGTCAGTTTAAAAATTTGGTTTAAAAACCAAGGAGATCATCTTCCCTGTGTTGCCTAAACTAATGAGGATCCCAGTTTAGGACAGATTCTGCAAAAGATTTATTACATGATTGATAAGGTCTGATTCTGTGTAGTATATCTTTATGATGCTTTTTTCCCATGTAATATGGATGAAGAAGGTCTTCTTATTACTACTTCTGTGGAAAATCTGATTATAAAAAGCAGATTTGTTCAACCATCCTGATAAATAGGATGGCAGAGAAAGCTATACCAGGATACTTCTCTGTGCTCCATTATTTTGTCTCATGAACAGTACTGGGTACTACAGACACCAGCTAAAGGAACCATGAAAAGTCCTGTAGTTAATGCTGGTTTCTGTTACTAACCTTAAATTCATTCTGCTTCATCCCAAATATTACTTGAGAAACTTTACACATTAAAATGAAATAGCATCATTTGACTTACATGTTTTCACAACACATTATAATGGAATAATAGAGAAGCTTTTTGAAATAATATGAAAGATGCTGGAACTCTCTTCCTTTCTCAGAAGTGAGTGCAATAATGGGAGAGAAAGGTGCAAGGAACTACCTCCCAGATCTTCTTTTCTTGACCAGCATCAGGCGATATTTATGACCACACAAGGAGAAACCTTCAAGGAGGAGTTTGACTTTTTTAGCTGTGACAGTCCCACAAGCCAGAGGGGTCCTTGAGTACACAACAAATAGCAAACAGTTGTGTCCTCTGAATATTTATAAATTACTTTCATGAATGAAAATGCAGATGGTGCTTTATGATATTTCTGCCTTTGCCCACTTACTCCCCAGGTCTCTCTGTAATTAGCTGGAGAGCCCTGCAATGAGGGAATACCTTTGGGACCTTCAGACTCAGGGCATGGTGTGTCTCTCCTACAACCACAAGGGCAAAGGCCTGATGATGCTTTTTGTGTGTTCAGATGGAGGCCCTCCATACGTGGGTGTGGTCTCCAAAGTGTACTGGACCACAATCCAAACTCCATTTTCTGAGCTTTCCCCCATTGCCGTTCATTTTAACACAGATGGTTGTCTGCAGAGTTTGCTCCCATAAGAGTTGTATCTTGGCTAAAACAGTTCACCTACTAATTCCCCATACTAGAGATCCTATACCTGCTCTTTGATGTGCACAATAATAATACAAAAGCAACCTTCCCATTAGCCTAGCAACAGCCAAATTATACCAAAGATATAAAGAAAAATGGCTTAGTTTTCTAGGCTTTGCAAAAACAAATCCTTAGGGGAGATTTAATCACTAAATGCTCTGAAGCTGCAGCTGAACAAAAATAACAATTCAGTGGATACAGACCAGAAGAAGAAAAAAATAGAAGTCCATTTAACCAGTAGTAACACAAACAATAAATTCTCTGTGCAGCTGAAGAGCTTTCATTGTGTCGTATGAAAATACATCTTATTCTTTCTGCTTCTACTCAGTTCTTGGTGAGACCATTTGTCTATCTCTTCCCTTCTCCTTCTAAGATTTCCACAAAATGGACCATTTTTACTTCACGTTTACTAATTCATTTCAGTTCTGGAAGAAAAGACAGTTCTGTCAGTTGTAATATCTCTTCAACACTCAACAACAAGCAGAGGGAAAAGATACATTATGCAACAAGTCAACCATTTATGATATTTCAAAAGTTACTTCCCTTCTGAGTTCTCTAAACAAATATGAAAGGCTGCTAAACCAGAAAGAAGTCACATTCTAGCACTGAAAACAGCAGTGAAAAAATACTAGTAAACTTTAATTTTAACTCTCAGCTGCTGTAACCATCAGTGGGTGAAGAGCAGATCTTTCACATTGCAAAGAACTTGGTTAAGATTCTTTTTTTAACCTTTTCAGCACAAGGATCTAAAGAATGCTGTTCCTCATTGTAACCCTTTAACTCAGTCTGGTGAGACTTTTAAATACATCTATGTGAAACACTTGGCTTCTATCTTGCAGGAGGTTGTAGGGTTTTTTTGTTTTTTTGTTTTTTTTTAATGTTTGTTGCAGTTTCACAGGAACATCTAAACCTCATGGCCAAGCACTGGTAAAATGCCACTCTCTGGCTGGCTTTGGCATCAGATTTATGAAACCAAAACTGGGGTCAGACCCACTGAAAACCTGCAGCTTCTCTGAGTTTCCTCTCTGCCAAGCTCTCTCTGCTAAATGCAGAACTCAAAACAGACTGAAGGCTTCTTGAAGCCCTGGGGAGTTCTTGGCTGGTAGATAGGGGAGGGAGCCCAGCCTCCTTCCTCTCTCTCCCAGCCAAAGTGTCAGGATTGGATGCAGATGCACTGCACCGCCTTCCAAGTTCCTGAACTAACTTGGGAGTCAGCGAGATAAAATTAAAAGTCAGCACAATGCAGACATGAAGTGAGGTTGCTTTGTGCTCCTGGGGCTGGTCTGAGAGCCACCAGACAGGAGGAAAACTGGAGTGAAGTCCAGCTGTGCTTGCTGAACAAATAGCTCTTCCCTACAGGACCACAGTCTGAAAGGTGGTCAGTCACAAGCTTTTCAGCAAATTCCACTTCTGCAATACCAGCAAACTTAGGTATGATCAAAGTGCTCTTCAAACACTGGGGCAAATTCTGAGCTCAGTTTTATAGAACATGTCCAGAATGACTTCTTAAGTCAATAGAGTTGCTGCTGTTTAATATCACTATCAATTTGGCCCGATGTAATTTGGCTAAAATTGCTGAAATTAAGGCAAAATATGTAAATGAGGAATGGTTTTAGTCTCTTAGCTCTTCTTTTCAACGGTTTGCTTTCTCCCTTTTGGCTCCTGCTTTCCATTTAATTATGCCAGGCTCTAAAATGCATTCTCTCAACGGCAAGCCAAGATTTTGAGTAATTGAAAGGAAGGGAGGATTTCTTGTTCCGACATACACATTAGCTAATTTTCCCTGGGTTCTGATACTATCAGATTCCACCACCCCACCCCCGTCTCTGGGCTGGGTTGTTTTTTTTTCCCCTTGTTTTCCAATTGCGAAGCAGACATCTGGCAGCTCTCTGGTGGCAAGAGCTGATACACTCACTCTGCTTACTGCACTTGGCCATTTCTCTGTGGGAGGTAGGAGAAGAGGCAAAAGGAGCCGTGGTTTCAGATTCAAGCCCTTATTTTAATCCTATGTAATTCCACAGCGGGATGTTTTCTTCCTCCTACCACCCTCAGGCTTGTGCTAATATCACTGAAAAGACCAAACTAGCAAAAAATACTTCCCCCCGCCTTTAACAGGGAAAACCTTTCCAGTTTTCCTTTTGCAAATGCCGTTTGTTTCTTCTCCTCCTAAACCTCAGATGAACTCCTCCTTAGCCGGCAGCCCCGGAAGCAAGGGGTAGCTGAACTGGGGCAGGGGATGCTCGATTCATCACTGCCACCTGGCCTGCCTGATGCTTGCTGCCTCGGAGGTCACAGCCATCAGAGCAGTGATGTGCAGAGCACCTGCCGTGCTGTTTTTCCGTGGGAAGAGTCCCCAGGGGACATATTGGCATGTGGGAAGGGGAGAAGGCACGAAGCACATGACTGCATTTTTTGCCCTGTTCATCCCTCGAGTTCTTGAAAGGGAATATAACCCTTTATAGAGCCCTCCATGAGCTCAAGCTTTCACCTGAATATTTAATAATTATTTATATTACTGTGATGTTGATTAAGACTGAGTAAATGTATACTACACATGAATTATTTCATTCTAAATCAACAGCTACATTTTTTTCCCTGGTAATGATCATCATTAGCCTGGAATTTTTCTCATGCTTATAATTTTTTAATAAATTGAAATGATTTTTATTGCAAAATAATCCCCACATGACCCTGTGTAATTTTGAATATTAATTCATTCCTATTCCCATATCTGTGACAATCCTGCCTGAAGTCATTTAGGCTCATATGAGAACGATCAGATTTTATTCTTGTACAAACTATAGAGACTTCTATTCTTTTGATATCGATGCATTTCAGCTTCAACACCCATGCTGACACAAAATAATTGTCCAGACATCAAGTGGTCTGTGTAAGGGCCTAACGTCATGTAAGACTTCTTTTTGTTCTCCATCACAAAATATGCGTTTGATAGGCTAGAAATTATTTTGGTATTTGGTTCCGACTGTGCAGGCTTGTACACATAATCAATAGATATCTCTTTCATGTTTGCATTTTTATCATTTTTACCCTACTGTCTTTATTCCCACTCAGTTACATTGCAAGAAACTGTGCCTTGATATTAAAAAAAAAAAATAATTCCAGAATGTCACTATTAAGCAGACTTACGTCTCTGCAAAAATAACAATTAGGATGTGTCAGCCTCAGATAACACCATCAAGGAATTTTCTGAGTAATACTGATAATTTAGCCTCAAAATGGCATTTTTCAGTTTCTAAACAAGACATCATAATGTTTGGGGTTGCCATATGAATATGTATTATAAAGCTTTAGTACCTCAGAATGTCTGAATGCATAAATAGGAAAAACAACACAGAAGAAAAATTAAAATGCTTTAAAAATAGGTTCAACTGATTGAAAACTCTGTCTAGAAATTTCTGCATTGTATACTGGGAATGGACAGTAGCAATGAGCCCAGGATGCTGAAGATGTGCCATTAATTTTTAGCCATGTAATCTCAGTTTGAGACTGTCAGCAGATCTTAATATACCCTATCAAAGGATCCTCCTAGAATATGTAGAACAGACTTGGTGAGAAGAGACACCAAAAAACCAAAAAACCTGCAACTCAGAGTTTTGGCCTCACTGCAAGTGATAGTAATTATCTTCACTGTTTCCTTTAAGCTCAGTCACAGGGCAGGACAGTGAGGGCTGGGGAAAAAGGCTTTAAGCAGAAATCCAAACATGAGGCAAAGTGAAACAGTGTAAAAACAATACTTACGTGGAAGTGTCTTTTGTTCTAAGCACACTTCTGGTTAATTTTAAGAAAGGCTGATATAACACTTGGCCAGCTAGAGAAGGTATGTTCAGGTTCTGCAGCAGTAGAGCTGGCCTGACACCAGCCTAAGGGCAGGTTTCTACCAGCATGGGAGTTTATTTATCCAAGTCGCTGGTCTATTAGGACCATTCCAAGTTTCAGAGGCCATTAGGGCTACAACTGCTGCCCATTTATCCTGCTCCCTGCTACAAATCTCTAAAGGAGATCCTTCCTCAGCATGCTGCATGAGGGCAGATTGCCTCTTCTGTCTGCAAAGAGTAGGCAAGGTTACACTTGACCTGTCTGTCTGGTGTGTCACCCCCAGCACTGAGATGGGGTTTAGCCAAATCTACCATCACAGACGGCTGCTGTATGCTAGAGGCGATCTGTGAGACAATTGTACTGCTTTGCTTTATGGCTCCTGCATTAAGGTGGCCAAACTCCAGAGCGAGCAAAGTGTCGTGCTGTCAGTCTTAACTCAGAGTGAGCAGTCTCAGCACACCACAGTAGTATGGAAGGACTGGGGGTGTTGGCTCAATTTCAGAGCTTCCACTGATTTTACCATTGCTTTGATGACCTACATTTTTTGAGGGGAGGGGGGCAAGGAACAAACTGGGGGAAAAGGATTTGTCCCTCCATGTAAGCCTAAGCACCAAATGAGACATCCTCACCAAAAATTTATGTTGGAGTCACACATGCATCCTCATGCTTCAACTGTTGTGCATCCCAGACCCAGGGTTTTAAGTCATTTACTGGAGGAAAAAGTCAGTAAATTCATTTTAAAGGAAACTTTCAGTTATTTTTCTCCAGTATTGGTTTTTAAATGGATCAGTTCTGTCCCATGGAACTCCTGTCCTCATCAGCTTTTTAAAAAGTGATCTCCCACATGTTTTAGATTTAGTCTGACTCGGTTTTTTTGCTTGTACAGAAGTTTATCACATGTTGAGAATTGGCTAAAGTAAGAGAAAAGAGACTCAGCAAGAGAGTTGTAAGCACTTTTATTTTACCTCACATTTGGGACAGACAAAGTGCGTGTACATGATTGGTTATTGTGGGTCTGCTGATGTGCACTAACTCGTTGAGCTGCAGTAGACTTAGCATCTGTCTGAGCCCTGAGGGTTTGTCTACACACAAAAGTTGTTGTGTTTAACCATACCATTAAAGTGCAACATTGCCCTCAAGGACAGATGCAGTCAGTTTGATATAAAAGTATGTAAACCCACAGAACCTGGTCCTGTAAGGGAATAGCAGCAAGGTAGAAAGAATAGCAGTAAGCTAAAGGTACATAAAGTATCTTTATACCTTACTATAACATTGCCTATAGGAGAAAACACCAGCATATCACCACTTCATGCAATTAAGTCAGTGAAAACACTGTGCAGAAATCAGGCTTGAAGTAATACAGTACCATTACTGCTGTTAAAGTTATAACTGAACACATATTTCAAATCCTTCCAGTTCTGTGGTGAGTGCCATTCAGCAGGGGGAAAAAAGAATCAGCCAGACTGCACATAGGAAAAGTTTATGGGGTGGGAGGGAAACACACAAATGGTAAAATGTCACCAAGAGTCTTGTGTAAGGGATATTAAACCTTTCTGTTCAAGTAAGAAATGGTGCACTAATATTCTGGAACTGGAGAACACCTAGGAATCTGAACCAAAAATTCAGATTAATTGAGCAGTCAATTGCTAAGCTTTCTGCATTACATGTTCATTTGGTAATTCATGACAATTAGGTGAGTTTAGGAAGATGGAAAGTATGACAATAACAAAATCATAGCAAACAAGTTTTTCTGTAGTTCTTGTAGGAGTTGGATTTGAGACTTGGAACCCATACATAATGTATTCACTGTTTTAAAGAGGAGTAAGAAAACACAAGCCTTGCACATGCACTGGTAGATAGACCTAAAATCTAATATGAAATTCATAATAATC
>VZTR01033277.1:39542-51955 GCA_013400775.1 Chaetops frenatus | reverse complement strand
CTAAGTGGTTTTGTCACAGCATTCACTGCGTTGGTTACCTTTTTTTTCCTTTCTGTAACTGTTCTGCTTTGTTTGGAGATTTTTTTCCTAATTTTAATTTTAAAATAAACTAAAATTTTCCTAATTTTAATTTTAAAATAAACTAAAAAAATACAAAATATAAATAAAAATCTTAAGTGGAATTACATTTCCAGAAATTTACAGGCCTGTTTCACATCCAAAGATGGGAAGGCAAGTTTGATTAATCTTTGAAATGCAGCATGAAAACCTGCTAAAACTCTGTGCCAAGCCACCAGAACTTTCAATAATATCAGTATTGTACTCACCTGCCAGAGAACTTCACTCTGACTTTACACCAGCTAATTGTCCCTGTGGTTCTGCTGGCTCACCAGGGTTTCCTCACCTCACCAGGGTTTTCACACCACATAGTTTGCTCACCTGCAGAAAAATGGTCACTAAACCACTCTCTAAGATCTGTAGAGGTCCCCAATAAGATGCACATTTGTCTAGAGTTCTTCCAGTCAGTTATTGTACCCATTCCCTCATTCCTGGGGAGTATAATGCTGGAATTGCTCCTTTATTCCCAGGAACATATCAAAGTAATGAAAGCCTAGGCTGTTCAGGGGTTTTGGAGGAACAGCAGCAGCCCAAGAAAACTCTAGAAAAAAATGTTGCCATTCCTACTCATTGCCTTGTCCTGTCTTGTTATTACACACCTCTCTTGCAGAGAGATGGCCAAAACATTTGGTGGGGGAAAGCAGGAAGAGGTCATTGAGATACATTTCCACTAAGGCTAAAAAAACTCAGGTTGCTTCACTGCAGATTTCTCAGGGAAACAATGTAGACCCCCCATTGCAAATGAATTATGTTTCTAAGATAAAGCAATGTTTTTGTTCATTATTCCCAGTAATTAGAAGAAATATACAGCACATAAGTAAAGCTAATATTTTAATCAACTGCTTTGTTGAATAATTAAGCTCCTTGGTTTTTCTCTCTGGGCTTAAGTAAAAGGGAAAACAAACAAAAAAATGTTAAGGATTTTCTTTTCTGTTTGAATTCTACTCAATTTTATTTTGACTGAATAGAGAGGAAAACAACAGGGGCCTTATAAAAGCCAGTCTTATCAGTTCAACTAGTACACTGAAATATTTTGCTTCTACATGAAAACTGATGAGACTAAAAGTGGTTATTAAAGAGAGGAAGTCTCATATGTCTATCTGTTGCCAGCATTTTTAGCTAAGGCAGCATTTACACTAACATTTGTTATTTTTATTGTTATTAGCAGCCTTTCTTGCGTCCCAATCTTTCCACAAATTTCTCTTTCTGCTTGTAAGAATCTATAGGAAATCAAAACTCAAGACATTTTGAGAAAACAAAAAGTATTAGAAATATTTAAATCATATGAAAAGGTAGACAAGTCACATCACTTTATTTCTAGAACTATTCTTAATAATCCTGCTTATTTAAGCTGAATAAGACATTATAAATTAGTCCTGGACACACTATACATATTAAGTCTAATTTTTTATAAATTCATATTTTCTCAGAAAGTGTAATCAAGAAATCTGTCTTATTTTCAACTCAGCAGGTTAAAATAATCTCTTAGGGTCCTACCAAGAAAGAATTGTACAAATACTTCATCATGCATATGTACACAAAACTTTACTAGCAGCACCTCTGCATCTAAAAAGTAGCATTGCTTCACAACTCAGTTTGGGATTTTTTTTTTCCCTTCATCCAACAGCGGTGTCCTCAAAAATAATGAATGTTTTGGTCAGAGCTCCCAGAGTTGTTTAAGAATACCACAAGCACTTTATTACTAATTGAATAAATAGATAGCATGTGTCTTTGCTTCTGCAGCCTTTATTTATTTTATGGACATTTTTCATCAACTTACAAACATTTTCTGTTTGAAATGCTACATAATTTAATGTTCCCCATCTGGAATGTTAATACTCGGCATGAAGAAAAGGAAGTCAAAGTGGAAAAAAAAAAAGTAACAACATTTCTTTGACTCCCATGTCAGTAGTACCAATTAGCTACATGAATTTTCCATCTGTTTTCACTAAAGAATACGTGAACAGCTGCATCCTACAGGAAGACAACCTGATGCAGCCAACAGAACCTGTCAAGCACCTGGTCATTTCCTGTCACCAGCTCCACTATTGCTGCAGATGTCAAATCACACTGGGTTTGCCAGCTAGCTTTGCACAAACCCTACTAAAAAAATTGCCACTGTTTTGCTTTTTCTTAGTGAAATGTCTTTGCCTATTGATCTAAGTGGTTTATTTCTATTCTACTGTATGTACATTGGATTGGATAGCAAAACATTTATGGGCTTCACAGTCTCTAAACAATAAGGACACCAAACTAATGCTACAAATTAAAGGGAGATTAATGATTTTGTTTGTCATGGTCTAATGTTGCTGTTAATTGGTAATACATATTGTGTTGGGCAATTTTTTCATGAAGGAATATCTATCACTTTACCCTTATGTTTCACAGAATATCATGCAAACTTTCTCATTCCCCAAATTTAAAAGGAAACACTATTTTAGACCCTCCTCCTGCCCACCACACTACCATCCTGGAAAAAAAAGCTATTATGGAGATTGACAACTTCAAAATGTCTGGCTAGTTGATTTAGAAATAAGAGTACTGACATTTTCAGATCTCTTTGTGTGAAGCACAAAGTTCCTTGCAATATACCTGGACCTTTTGCAACTGCCTTCTGCCAAAACTCTTGAGGGAATACCTTTCTCCTTCTTCATCATCCAAACACTCTTCCTAGTCACATGGCATTGTTCAGCTCTCTGTCTGAATCAGTGGAAGGCTTATATGGAGATAATACCATCTGTGGTGCTAGGCAGAGAGTGAGAATGCTTTCTGGAACTGTCAGGGGAGCTAGATTTCTAATCCTTCTAAACTCAAGGATTGTGAACCCTGTAACTTTGGCCTTGCTTATCAGGAGATTGACCTAACTGTAAAAACTGCCTGCCTTATTAAATTTGCTGATACCATGCCTGGGGTATGCAGATCAGTGACCATCTTAAAGATCTTAACCATCCTTTAGAATGGCTGCTAAGATCTATATTCCTTCTAGTTCCAAATGGTCCAATAAATTGTGTTTCTCCCCGGTTTCTCCAGTAATCATCTAAAACGACAGTTAAAGGTAGGTTTTTTTATTGTACAGGCATGCATGTGCTGAAAATACAGCCAGAGTTTGCTGTCAGAGCCATGCCCAGAAATAGAGGGGATCCTTGAACAAGCTGTACTTACTCTGTGAAGGTCTGTGTTTCAAAGACTGTGTCTGTGTTGTCCTCCCAAGCCATCAGCAAACAGACTCACCAAAACAGCAAGGCCACACCTGTGTGGGAGCCTGGGCAGGCTCTGGGGGATGGCTTTATCTGAGTTTTGCTGGCAAAGCTGCACCAGTGCAGCCCAACACTTTGGCCAGGCCAGCCCCCACTGGGACATGCAGTGCAGCAGCAGCAGCTTCATTGTGCCATGTGGCTGGGAGAGACAGATTTTATGCCACAAATGCACTACTCTCCCTCATTTCTACACAAACTTTGGTGAATCTCCTGTACTTTCAACAGAGGAAATTGAAATAAAGGGGTCAGAATTACAGTCAAGTACCTCAGTTAACTGCAGGTGCTCATCCTGTGAAAGCCACAGCATAAGTTTAAAGCATTTCAGGACACTTGGTAAGTTCTGGGTGAGCTGTTTCATCTCAACCCTGTGTTCACACCAGTCCCCAAAGCACCTGTCCCTCATTTCTTTCACAGTTGACAGCCATGCCTTTTTTTTGGTCTTAGCTCAGGGAGTTAAAAAACCCCAATTATTTGGAATCTGATTGATGATGTTGTAAGTAAAACTGAATAAAGAATGGGAAATGCATATGATTGGCATTCAGAAAACTAAAGTTGTGATAGTGATTATTAAAATTCAGCGCTCACAAGACACCTCAGAGATAAAAGCAAGTTGTTTTATGGTATGTTTTTCTAGTCCTCAAAATATCCAAATATCTATATCTATAAAAAAGGATTGAATTTTTAATATAACCATATAAATTTTAAAGACAATATTAATAGCTAAAACTTCAGATATTTCTTAAGACATATTTCGAGCCTTGAAGACAAGCATATAGATGACTAATTTTTGGATCTTGAACTATTAAGTTTTCTTGTTATGAAGAATTTTTTTAACCAGAATGTAGGAACATATCAATTATGTGTACCTTCTCTCTTCATAATCCATTCTGTTGCAGACCATCTCCATGCTGTTTGTCTCTTTCAGGCAATTGCCCTTGTCAATAACTGTAACATGACAAAATTACACTTTAGATCTGAGAACAGAAGATCATAATAGGAGATTCTATAATTAATTTTCAGAGCTAATATCCATAAACCATAAGCTTCAGCAGATATTCTTATTCATTATTGGAGCCATTTATGCAAGGTTTTTTCTTGGCTCCTGTTCAATACCTTCTACACTTGCCTTATCTGCATACAGGCTCCTGTTTCAAAAGATTTATAATAGGTGTACCATTGTCTATAAAACCAGTTCCTGATATCTGGCTTTTGAAAATCTGCATCTATTCAGTAATGTCCCTCCATAAACATTTCTCAAGTTCCTAGCCATTATTAGTATCCCATAACAGTGAAACTCTCTTTTTAAGACTCTTTTATCATGGCAAAATCTCTGATAAGGACTCCTAGTATATCAAGCTTTATCACCATAACCCTGCTGTAACAGCATCCCTCTACAACACACAAACAAAGCAGCTTTTGAAAAGTGTTTTAGGTTGTGTAAAGTATCCATCAGACAGACACATCCAGTACAATGTATATCCACATTGGATAGCAAGAAAGAATGGGACATCACGGCAGAAGTGGCTCTTTTTTGTTTTGATGAGGGTCTGTCCAACTGAGTCATTTGATTTTACTTACTGGCTCACTGGGTCAAACAAATGCTGCAAAGCAGGGAATTGTGTCAGACAGAAATGATGAACAATTATTCAGAACAGAAATAATTCAGTTATAGGCTGAAACACAGACAGGTGTATTACCTTGCACTGCTTCATTCAGAAAACACAAGGAGAGCAAACCTCTTGAGGGAAATTTATTTTTATTTCTTTTGATGTGTAATTCCACCCATTTTGCAGTTTTTAAGCTCTTCACATTTTGTCATAAAGTAAAAGTCCATACTCTGAACATCAATCAGCATATGTGCCTAGATACAAAGCAAAGCTCTCTTAATTCTATAATTGCCACTATATAAAACATATATATATGCCATCAGTCACCAATTTCTTGGGTGTTTCCCATCAAGTGTAGGGCTCTACTGGGAGAAGTGTTGGACTAATATGGAAATAATTAATGAATTTCTTATTAAATAGAATGCCTTTCATTTAATCTCTGTGGTTGCTGCCAGGCTAAAGGATAGCAATAGCAATAACACACCATCAGAGAAAGGTGGATAAAAGGTGTTGTAATCAAAAATTTTATATTCACACATGTGGAAATGTACCAGGAGAAAGAGAGCAAAGGAGAGAGAGTGAGTGGGAGAATAGAGAGAAAAAAAAGAAGACAATGGTCATCCAAAGGGCAGGAGAAGCAGTGGTTGAGAGGGGAAAAGAGCAGCTTATTAGCCGCAGACAGCTCTGAGAAGCTCCAATGCGGGGACAGAAAGTTCAACTTCAAGGCATTTCTGTGAAAACCATTGGCTGTGATGTCAGTTTTGTTGTGGTTCTGTCTGTGTCTGTTGCTGTGGCTGCTTGTGCTGCTCACATCACTCCCACAAGCCTGAAGGAGAAGGCAAGCTTTGCAGTAGCATTGGGTAGGTGTAAAAAAAACCAGTCAACAGAGCTAACCGATAGAGAGGGGGATTGAAATTTTTGCCTATGAGGATATGTCAAGCTTTTCCCACTAGCAATTCATCGTTTAAATCACCAGAACAACAGCTTAAGCTCCTATAAGCAGTAATGTGCTGTGCTGGGCTGTGCAGGGATTTAGAGTGTCTTGAGTACACAGGCTTGTGCCAGAAATTGTCAGCATCAGTGAAAATGCGTAATGTTGGATTGGAGGATTTGTGCTGGTCCTGTGAGTAAAGCTTTATACTGGAAACTTCACAGCTTTATCATAAAGATTTCTTAAGGAAGAAGCTGAAAAGATAGTGCTTGGTAACGAATTTCAGACACTGCAAATCAAGAGAAATGAAAAAGATACCCAGTGGATGTCAAATATGTTTGTATCAGTCAACCAGTTTCTGGGTTTTTTCCCAGTTTCAGTGATATAATTATTATATAATGAAAATCAGCCATTGTAAATTAATTCCTCATTCTATTTATCAAAGCAGTGGGGCCCAAGGTATGACTTACTAGCTATGTGTAAGTGACAGAGACTAAAACAAGTCCAGTTAATTAAAAAGAGATGAAAATGTGAATTAATAGTTTTTCCATGGTCGCAATTTTTTCTTATCACCCTCTATGCTCTTTCTTGATGCACTGATATAAAATAATGCTACTACTTGAATCAGTCTTCCAAACTCTTTTCAAGTCTACTGTGCACTCCAGCCTTTAATGACAAGCACTTATATGAAATGCACTGAGCCACTGGATTTACTGTGAACCTCTTAAGAGATCCTTCTGGTCAGCAAACTCACTTGAAAACTTTTAAGTTGTAGAGGAGCTAATCTAAAATCACTGGAGAAACCAAATGTAGGAAATTGAAGCAGAAAACCAACAGAAGAAAGGTCAACAGAATTAAATGGTCAGTAATTTAACTGATAGCATCTCTGATCATGGATACTTGATGTGAACTTCATCCCCCTTACTGCCTGTACTTCTGCAAGATCACCACTGAGACAGTAGAATTTTAATACACATATTAGGACTAAAAATAATCTTAACACGGGTTTTTTTTGTATGACATCATATCTCTGTAGTGAAATAACTGAATATAAGCTATATCTTTAAAGAGATTTCTTTGTAACATGATGTTACATGAATATCCTTCTGATGTGATCGCCTAACAGGAAGTAGACAATAACAGAACTGTGTCCACATTTATATTTTTTTTCCTTGAAATAACTTAAAAGCCCATTTATTTAAGCCATGGCCCTGGTTTCACAGTCCTGAAACTAATTAAAAACTTGTTAAATCCTTTTTGACTTTAAAAAGCCTCAAACCTAAAGCTAAACTGCCAGTCTTTGAAGTAGGCTTCAGAAAACCAAGGAAGACATATGGGTGGTCCCCTTTCATTTCATGGGCTGGTGATATGTGTGTCCACCCGAGAGCACCTCTCCTGTCCCCCTGATGAGGGTTTCACACAGCATCTCTTGCAGCACACTGTTTCTGTCAACATTCCAAGGTGATCCATCTCCCTGTCCATATCTTGCCAGCCGTGCTGCTGTCTTGGCGCAGTGGCTTCTCTTGGGTCAGGTGTTTGTTCCGTGCAGCGGAACAGTGTCCCAAACAAGGCTGGGAGCAGCTCTGCCCCACAGGCCCAGCCGTATGTGAGAGCCAGCAGCATTCACCTGGGCACTCCAGGCTCTGAGTCTTCTCAGAGGCAGGACAGGACTGAGCCCAAGCCTTGTCTGAGCCATCGGACAGACCAGTCCTCACACCACCGGGTGAATGAAGCTGCCACTGCAATGACATCAATGCTGAACTCCCTCCCAACAAAGGTAGACTCCACTCAGTTTGAAGCAGAGCATGTGAAGTTTTCCTCTCTTCACCCCTGAGCCTCCAGACCTCCTTACCCAGGCTGTAACACACATCGTGTTATCCTTTGGATGCACAGTCTCAAAACACTGCAGTTAATCACTTGACTTTTTAATTACTGCATCCATCACCCAGTGCCAACCCCAGGCCTCCAAAGTCAGCTTTCTGCAGCTCACCTGGATTATCACCCTCTTCAATCTTCTAGGGCAGCTGTTTCTGTGATTCTCACTCTAATACGTTTCAATATAGACATGTCAGACTGGCAAAGCCCTAACACTTGATTTGTCTGAGGCAGATAAGCACTGTTTGAACTAGCACATGGGGGTCTTTCACACCTATTCTTTCTGAAAATATTTCAGAGAGACAAACACTTGCACAAAGCAGGAGAAATGTAGAACTGCAGTGACTTTGTGAGTGACTAAAAATAGCATGTCACAGGAACTTCTTTTTTTCCTCAAGTCTGGTAAAAAGAGAGAAAAGTAATCATAAATATGCTGTCCTGTTTCACAGAGGACTGTATCTCACCACTGAGATATAGTCATGACCTGTCAAATCATATGCAGAAGCTTTCATAAGATGCAACCCTACATCTCTTGAACATATTTTAGGTCTTTTTTTTTTGTCTTTTGGGTGTGGTTTTTTTCTGCCTCTGTCCACTGACTCCCATATAAAAAATAACCTTAAATTTTTTCTTCTTTGCATAAAACAGCTATCTCTTAGTTTTCAAATAATTTAAGAGGAATATACATTTTCATGCAGTTTTTGTACTTGACTTTTTTAACATTTCAGCCCTGAGATGGGCACATGAAAAGATCTCCATGATGCTAGTTCAACCTACTCCCATTTAACGACCTCAGTGAAATCCTGCCCCATTGAACTTAATGATAAAATTCCTCAGTTTCACACAGACAACCAAGCATTGTCCAAAAACATCTACTTCATGGTTTCCTTCCATTTGAAACAGATTTTTAACATATTCCTTTGAAAACCTGGCACTCAGCTACAAAAGTGGTTAGGTACTTGATTGCTGGAGCAGTATTTTAAGGTAAATTGCTATGGCATTGGACTCCTTACCTATTTCCAGGGACAGCCTAGAGTAATCTATCAGCGTATGTTATACTTCGAATCTAATGGATGAAAACTGTTTAAGAGCAAACTCAATGTCTCTAGTTTTCTGCTTGCTGCTGCAACTATATTTAATTTAAATTCTGCAGAATGTATTTTATAGGTGCCATACAATGCCAACCGAAGGTTGCCACAATAAAGCAGGAAAAAAGATGAGGTCTACAAAGACATTGGCAGTGTATTTTAATTCAGCTGAAAAAAGTGACTTCTGTTTTTATCATCCTTTGTACTTGGCAAAGGTTAGAGTTTATCTGTTTCACAGGTTGCCAGAATGCTGAGTAGATTCTGCCATTGTCTCAGTGAACACTGAATTGCATATTAATTGAAGATCTAAGGCTCTACATCAAACAGTTGAAGTGTAACCAAACATTGCAGACGTGGGACAAGAATGCCTCTAGACCTAGATGGGAATGTTTGATTTAACAAGGTCCTTTAAATGTTTCTTTCAGAAACATTGCTAAATTCTTTGAAACTTCGAAAGCCTTTTTCTACTAGCAGCAGCTAAAACTTATTTTCTGGAGATGGTGCTTACTTTGTGGTGATATCCAAATGACCAGAGTTAGGAACAGCCCCAGCATTCCAGCTCCTAGGGGTACTTGAAACAACACATGTCATGAAGATTAAACTCGTCACCCCCTGTGAGGCCTATTGATCATTCACACAGGTGTGTTCTTACTGCTCCCTGATGAAAGGACAAATGAGATGAGGGCCATGAGAAGAGCTGCCTCTCATCCTTCTAGGAGGTGTATGAGTGTTGAGAGGGCAGAAATCAGCTGCCAACGGGGAGACGTAAAAGAGCCAAGTGACATTTGTGCACTGCTTGAATAAACAGGTGAATTCAGTCACACTATAATGCATTAAGAATTTCTATCAGACACAGAAAAGAAGACATCTCCTGGATATTATATAGTATTTGTACATGCGTAAAGTAGAAGGAAACAGACAGAATTGAGCATTTCTCCAATAAGAGACACTAACAATATAATGTGTATCACTAGAAGTGGAAAAAAAGGAATAATGCCAGGAATTTAATGGATTCAAATCCATATAAAAATTGGCCTCATAATGATTACAACATATTTGAGTTTCAGAAATTGATCGAAGTTGTTTATCTGAATAGATTTATTCTTTTTGGAAACTTGCATTGGGTCTGGGCCCAGCTTTGCAATTCAGTCTTTCTTTTATAGTGCTCCTGATCTAAACTACAGAATTCTAGCATTTGTAAGTTTATTTCCTTATGCGTAACCCCTCTCAAGCATTACTTTTTTATTCAAGAAAACATTGTGACTTAAATCCCCATTTAAACAATACAGAGATAATTGGCAATAGTCAGTGTCACTGTGGCTTCTTAAGTCCCTTGCTTTAGAAGTAGTCACAAATAGAGGCTACAATGTGGATATAGTATCTTAATTACATGCTAGATACCAGCATTCCTTTCAGGATCTGACTCCACCTAACTGACTTCTGTGTACTCTGTGCCAGTCACACAAGATACTTTGCTGACCAAATTCCTACACATCATTTTTTCTCAATATATTTGCAATTCAAAAGGTAAATAGTACATAGATGTAGATGATTTGCAAGTATAAGTGATTAATGAATGATAACACATGTAGTTTTAATGAACACTTTTTTAACAGAGAATGGATGATAATATTCAGCAAGCACTGGTGTAATTTTAGATATGGTCCATAAGTCCAGGAATCAGACATTTGAGTAGGAAGTAGCTTAAAGCACTACATATCTGCCATAATTTTAGACTCTGAATGCTGTAAGCTGCCGCCAGGAAAATTTGCATCCCAGGGTTGGATATCATCCAGAGAAGATCGTCAGGCTCCAACTATTTCTTACAGACTTACCATAGCAACTTCCATCTCTACCTCATGCATACAGCCAACTCTTTCCTCCTGCCCAAACTTTGGGGGTGCATTCAAAGACATTTCCAGTAAATACATAGGACACCCAACCCTTAAGACTGCAAAGAATTGGTGAACTAAAAGATCCTATGTCCATATTTAGCAAACAGACTGTAAGTGACAGAGGTCTATTGAATTTTTATTTCTTTTCTTGTGGGCCTATAACTGATGTGTAACAGAGACTTTGTCCTACAGCTACTGAAGCCAAACCAGGGCTCATGTGTTTGACTAGTCATTTATTACCAAGCATCTCCTCTACATAGTTAAAAACACATAAAACCTGTGATTCTAAGACATAGCAATAAAAACAGGGAAAAAATCAGGCTTTTTTTTTTTTTTAATCTGTGAGATAAGGGAGGAAAATTCAACGAGGTAAGACCTGCTCTGTATAAAATCTATACACCTTTCTCCTAACACCATGGAAAATGATTTTGACTGTTGTCTATATTTCATCAAATTCTTCCAAATACTAGTTTACTTCATAGCTACTATTTACAGACACTAGCATTAGACAGGCTATATGTTCTAAATAAATCATGCTTAGTGCTGTTTTCAAATGTTCAGTTCCATAAACAACGAAGTGTATGCAAGAGCATCATTTCTTTACAAAGAAATAAGTTATAATGTAAAACTTGAGTTCCTGAGATAAAAGATACTATTTGTGATTTAGCCACATGTTCAGAGGTGACTAACAGGCCCCACCCTGATTTGAGACCTAACAATAGAAGCATGCTTCCCAGGTAGTTCTTCCAAGACAAATTACAACTTCAAAGGCAAGAGTAGCTCCATTCACAAAACAGGTCACCGACAAGAGCTGTCAGATGGAAGAAAACATAGCAAGCAACTAAGAAGCATAGCAAAATGGAATTTTTGTTTTCAGAGGGTGATATGTACACTGCAAAGTCAGTTGGAACATATATTAAAATCTTTTACAGAGTTTCACCTATATATTGCCACACAAAATACAAATAAGGGAAAAGACTGTATTTAATCTCCACTTTTTTTTTTTTTATTATTCTCTCATTCACCCCTACACTAATTCAGTTGTGGTATTTCCAGTCATATAACTACTGGTTGTGTACTGGAACCCTCTCTTCAACTCATCCAAAAAAAGTGAGTTGTTTAGCCAGTTTGGGGATAATAGTTACAAAGAAGTCCCACTTGCACCAATCTGCATCCACTATATTACCTCTTCTTCAGAAATTGTTGTCTTCCTCCTGTTAACTTGCTTGCAAAACACATTAAAAGTGCCTCCCAGTATTCTGTACAGACACATTATGCAGATGGGGCTTTTCAAAGAGGTGGTCACCCTTACTTAATTACCTGTGCAATTACACAAGCTAAGCTAATAAGGCTGAAGTAAATGCAGATGCCAATTAATCCGCTGAACGGATTTATGGAACAAAGAACGGAGCAATTAAGGTTTCCTACTGCTGTTTGGCACAGGCCTAGGGAGGAGGACCCACGCCAGGTGTCTTGCCATGGTTGATGTGGTCAGAGAGACCTCGACTTTCCAGGGGAGTTACATCTTATACCCCTCCCGGGAGTCCCACCCTCCTCCCAAGAGTCCTCCCCCTGGAGATATCTCCATTGGTGGTTGCTGGCTCATTGTCAAGGATACTGGTTTTAAGGGTTGGGAGGTGTCA
>VZTR01033277.1:0-15194 GCA_013400775.1 Chaetops frenatus | reverse complement strand
AACAAAAAAAAAAAAAAAAAAAAAAAAAAAAAAAAAAAAACCCAAACAAACAAACGAAAAAGAAATAACACCCAGCTCAAGTGTTGTTTATATGAGAGAGGCTATTCAGCCAGGCCTTTTCTGGTAACATGTTGGTAGGACTAAATGCTGGTGATTTTCTCTAAAGGGGTGGAAAATGTAGACTGTAATGCATGTTGGTGTCAGAGAAGTGGTCTTTAAGAACACTTTCATTGAATTACTTTCAATAGCAAATCAATTCATTAGACTTTTTGATTTTTTTTTCCATAAATGGTCAGTAATATCTTTTAGACTGGAGCAGATAAAAGAATTCATTGTTGTCACAGTCAAAGAACTTCAAGAACTTTTCAAAACCTGGGACATCTACCACTGCATTTTTAGAAGGACTTCTCCTCACCTCTTCCTTTGTGCCAGACTCCCAAATATCCAACTATCTATTCAAATGAGTGTCTTTGGTTTACATGGACATGTCATCAGAAACAATTACATTGCTTATGTGTATAAAGGAAGAGGAGCAGGGTGGAGACAAGAAAATACAGGTTAGCGGGATCTAACTTTTGATCTGTTAGCGTCAAACAGAAAAATGAGGGCACAGTTTCGCTGCAGATTGCATCTCCATGTTTATTTTACTAGGCATGGAGTTTGTCCAGAAAAGCTAACCTCTGAGTTGTTCATATTGGTGACATAAACCTTGCTGACTTCATTAGGAGTTACTAATTGCTGATATATTTATTTATTTATTTATTTATTTACTTATACACATATTTAGGAGCTTAACTCACAAGCTCAGAATACCAATAATAATAAATAAAAATATCAAAACAATAAAGAAGGTGTGGGACTGCAATGGACCTGTAAATTGAAGTGGTATTTTAGCTTCCAAGATTCAAGTACTGGAAATTTTTCAACAGTAAACGAGCAGAGAACGTGTTAGTAGGGGGGCTGGGGTGCTACTTCGCAGCTGCACTGCCTACTTCTAGACAGTCGTCGTATGACAGCCTGCTCTAACAACTACCCACATTTAAATAGCAGGGTTGTGTAAGAATGAACACATTTACCGAAATACATTTATGGTGGGGAGAGCCTTAAATATTCCAGCGGGTGGAATACACTGAGAGAGAATCTGTCACATTTTCATCAGACTGCACGTCAAATCTCGGAAAGTAACTTTGCTTCCTGTTATAGACTGGCCTTATAAATTGCTACAAGTTTCAAGAGAATAAGAATATTGGCTTTTTGACACAGTTTTTAATGCGGGGCTATAGCTGTAAGTGACAGTGTGGTGACTGGAGGAACAGAAGAGCTTGGTCGCATACATTCTTAAGCTGAATGCGAGAAGCGCTGGTGTAGTTTTGGAATTTGCCGAGAGCCTCCCAGCGCTGTCTGCTGTCGCTGTGCGATGTCGCCTGCCCTCTTGTGTCTGAACTGCTCCGAGCAGGCGCCGCGGCTGCCGGGGGACAGCGGGAGCTCCGGAAAACCTGCAGCAGAACCGGGGAGCGACGGGCACCAGCCGTGCTCTTCAAAGGCGCTGGTTTTGCCTCTGCATGTGTGTTGTCTTGCTGTTTCGCTTGCAGAACAGTAAAAAGCAGAACAGTTTTCAGCTCTCTTATGCAGAGGCAGGAGCATCAGAAAGTGGGTTAGCCAAACTGATGTGCAGAAAAGCTCTAGGAGTGAATTTGAAGCGATGGGTAGAGGCTGTAATGCATACGATTAAAGTGAAGCATGCTGCCTACTCAGAGAATTGCTAACAAGATTCTTTCACAGCTTTCATGTCTCAGCCCCACTTCTGCAGAAAATAAATTCATGTTTGGTTTCAGTGGGTGTGCCATTTTGCTCAGCCCTACAGGATAGATAAGACAGTCAAACTACACAAATGCAACCAACTGAACACAAAGTAATACAATTTGCACTGAGCAGAAGCAACGACTGTGCTTATTAGCAAAACGGTGTCCCAGATTAACATTTGCTTAGTCTATCTTGGGATTCTTTTTTCTTTGTGCTTTATTGTTCAATACTCGTAGGGAAGGGAGGCTAAAAGCACAGATTAAGTTAAGGTGGAGTGGAGAGGAGAGGGAGAGGGAGAGGAGAGGAGAGGAGAGGAGACGAGAGGAGAGGAGATTCCATGTCCTTCAAACAATTTTTGTTTTCTCCTCCTCAAACAGAAGCATAGATATTACTGCAGGCAATTTAATAGTTTCTGGCAGTAATTCTACCACATCCCCTTGCTGTATGAAGTATATTTTCTGTAGCTCAAAAGAGTATTTAAATACTCTCTCATTTTCAAAGAGCTTCCAGAATTATCTAAAGTTTTTGCAAGATGCAGAAGGATAGACTGTAGCAGATGTATGTTGTTACAGTGTTTAGAAAAAAATAAATAGTAATTCAAGTAATTATTTTAAAGGCACTTTAAAAATCAGCTAAAAATGAGCTTGATCCACAAATCAAAGGTAATTTTGACTTTAAATTTTCCTGGGGGTTATTATTNAATTTTGCTTCATGTCAGTCCCATGTGAACTCAGAACAAATTTCAAAGCATCTCATTTGTGTCTTCCTTGAGACATAACATCTTTCAGTCTTCATTTGCTTAACAATCATTATGGATCCAGGGAGAGTAAAATGTAGATTTTGGAAGATTTTTATTTAGACATCCAAGAGTTACTTATGCATTAAGGACTCAAGCCCAAGTGTTCAAGTCTTAACAAAAAGGACTTGCAGAGGCTAGCATGTTTTGGGATCTTGTTTGTTTATTTGGTTTGTTGGTTGTTTTTTTACTTTGAAGCAAAATACACATGGAAAAAATTTTGTATTTGGAGTAATTCTGCTCACAGACCTGCTGATCTCTTCAGGTTCACACAGGCTGAGAAATCAGCAGAAGGACACAGCTGGCTGATCAAGATGCCTGTGGTCACACATTTTGATTTTAGGCCTCTTGAGGCTTTAAACCCATGTGTGTGTGCTGTGTCCCTCCCCAGACCCATTTTGCCAGGGTACTGTGGATTTGTATCTGGGGAAGACCTTTCTGAAGATGATTGCTCTGTGGACAAATGCTTTCTTCTGACCCAAGTTCACGCCCTTGCCCACCACTGAATCCATATCCCAAGTGCTAGATCTGCAATCCCGCAGGTGTTTTTGGGCAGAACCTTGAGCAGAAAGCTGCTGTCAAGCAGCTGGCATTGTGTGTAGAAGGAAGGCAACGTGTTCAAAAAGAAAGCTCTTAGTTCTTCAGTCTCATCTGATCAGGTCTCACTTCTTTTTTGAAAATAGCAAGTTTTTCATGTTTCAATGTGTCATGACTAAAATGTCTAGAGACATTTTACAGATACAACTCAAATGCATACACAAATAAATCAGATGTGCCAAATGAATTATAAAATACTCTAGCTTTCCCTTCCTGAGTACATCATGAGGATGTTGCACAGGAAATACATTGGTGATGCATGGAAATTTATCTGCAACTAAAGATGTTTCCTGATTTCTTCACACACGCTTGTTACCTGATGGTAAACCAAACTTTGCAGACCAGACATTTGCTTATTTAGATCTCTGCTTTGTGCAGGCTCATGACTGCAGGTCTGAAGAAGCCAAGTGTGGAAGTCAGTTCCTCTCAGTACAAACCACAGACTCAAGCTGTCTGTCCCAAGACAGTCTAAATATTCACTGGATAGCCTGGAAAGCAGGGAGGTTGGAGAGTGCGTTGGATTTTCGGGACGACAAACACAACTCACAATGTGTTGTGGCACAAGTCATCCTTCTGAGAGTGATGCCTCAGCAGCCCTGGCTCTGTAGACAGCACACTGCCAGCTCGGGCTTAGATCTCGTTGATTCAGACAAGGAAAAGTGCTTTCTGCAGCAATGTGGTGAAACTGGCTGGGATGAAACAGAACTGCCACTGAGTGACAAGGTGGCTCATACTAACTAGTTAGACTGATTCTCTTTTAAGAATTAAGGGGGGTGGTCCATAAAATTTCATAATACACTCATGATGGAAACTGTGATCTCCCAAGAATATACAGAGTATTTCCATTGACATCAACAAGTGAAAAAGAGTGAAACAGAGTCAATGTCTTTGGCCATATTGTAGGCTTAGAAAACACTAGGATATCTTACAGTCACTGCCATCATTCATTCCCTGCTTAAAAATCCATTGCAACTTTATGTTATAGTGTGAGATATAAAAAGATGAAACATATTTCTGGAATCTACAGGTCTAAATGGAAAATTAAGGACAAGAGTTCTCCCTTAACTGAAGGAAAAATTCTCACTTTTTATCAGTTCATATGAAGCCCTTTCTTTGAACCGAATACATCATACCTAATGCATATTCTCAGCCTTAACTCAGCAGGCAAAAGATGACAAGCTGTGTTGTCCTGCTTAAGGATACATCGGAGGAGAATAAGTAATAGAGAATTCATCTACTTCAATATTTGTTGTGTCTTTGAAGTGCTAATAATCTTGGTAAAAGTTTGTATGTTAGGTTAACGCCTCCTCTGTGAGCTTGCAGGAGAGATTCCAAGCAATGAGTAATTTGCAGATTTGTTTTTTTCCTCCACAATAAAACCACTAAGATGGTCCCAGTTGAGGTATCACTTTATCTTGGCCACATTTGTTTTGTTTTGTTTTGACTGAATCTTCAGTCAATGTATTTTAATAATGAGAAAGTTGTTTCTGATAGATGCCTCCAGTGAATTAAGTGGAAGTTAAATTTATAGAGTCATATCAGTGCTTTAGTTATGTGTAATCTCTCAAAAAACATTATCTTCAAAAAAAATAACACAGACAAAGTCAACAAGAAACCCCAAAACCTTGAAATTATGAGTGGATGCATCTGTGGTACCATACTGCTCTTGCTAGCTCCCAGCTTCCCCCATGAATGATGGGACAAACACAGATATATTTGAGTAATTTTAAGGAAAAAGTGGTTGGTTATAGGAAGCAAGGAAAGCAGCTGTAAGGTCAAGGCTGAGAAGTGGAAGATTCCTTGAAAGAGATGGGTTAAGGGAATAGGTGTAGGTATATAGTCAGACTGGTAGAGAGGGATACTTGACGTGCCAAAATTGAGGGGAGGAGGGCAGGGTGAAACTGCTCTCTGCCTTACAAAGCGGCAGTATGCCGTGGGATGATTCCTTTCTGATGAGCTGTCACTATCTAAAGTATATAGGAAGCATGAAGGGGAAAAAACAGATGGCACATGGGAGATGAAGTGACATCATTTGTCTCTCTGCCTAATTTCCCTACCCTTCACATAGAATTTGGTAGGTGGGGGAGGAAAAAAGCCTGGATGTGATTCTTCTCCATCCCCACGTGTTTCTCCTTGCCCTCAGAAATCTTATGAGACTCCAACTTCTCTCACAAGCTATTGGTAAAGAAGGTTTCTATCATTGCCAAGGATTTTGATAGTTTGGCTTGGAGAAATGTTTTTTTCTGTGTGGAAAAAAGATTAATGCATAGGAATGCAGAGATAAGAGAATTAAAAACAAGGACAGTACGCAATTTAGCTGTACTAAGGCTTGGGCAAAGAGATGGAAGGAGGCTTTACAATATGTGTGTTTCAAGGGAAGTTGCTAATGGGCTGTGTGATCTTCTTGCCAGGCCTGTGGTGAGTTTACATGTTTCAGCCATGAGGAAAGGGCATTGGCATCACCTGTTGCAGCTGGCTGGTCAGTTGCCTGGAACAAGTTCATGGCTTTTGGCCAGTTTCCACTGAACTAGTAAAGCTTTCTTTAAAAAAAATCCCTGCACCTGGCACTGTTCAGGACAGTAGTTGGTAGACTTATTGGAGAAGAAAAAATCTGGTGAACACAGAGGTTAAAAGTTCTAAAAGTTAGATTTTGGTATATTATATTTTTAAAAATTAGCAGTAGGTGTATTTTAAAAGAGTGGATTGGTGGGTGGGGAAGGGAAAGGGAGAAATTGGTGACTCTGGAAGCAGGAGGCCTCCAGGTCTCTGCTGGATCCACAATTCTTGCCAAGATAACTTGTCTTGTTTCCTGTAGTGCAACCAGCACAGGGATGATCTTTGCAGTACAGAAAGAGTAACATCAATGCAAGGATCATCATTTTAAGAAGTGACTGTGACACTGTGGCTGTAACTGCAGATGTGCCAGGAGGCAAGTGAAGTTCAAGGCCCCTTTTCCAGCTCCAGACCTGGATGCCTACAGAGGGGAAACCTGCTGAGCAGGGCGCTCCAGAGTGAGCCAGGAGTATGTTCTGCTGGAAGGGTAGTACCAGGAGGCAGGGCAGGATGTGTAATGACTCTGCCTGTGTCGTGACAAACATGAGCAATCTGGTGTTTGTCACAGGTCTTAAAGCTAAAACCGAGCATAAATAAAGAACCCCACCACAAGTGAGCAGGATTCTTATAGTGGTTTCCAGGAATTAAATCAAACCTAAACTGCAAGGCAAATATTCTCTGCCATATTCAAAGTTTGTGTACAGAACGTTTCAAATAAATGCTCTGTAAAAATGATTTAATTCTGCTGCGATTATGAACTTGCGCAAACATGCTGTTTCACATTACTCTCTTAAATAAATTTGATTAGTAACAGCTGTGATTACACAAGTCCCCCAAATTTTATTTTCTCACTGGAAAAGGGTTGAGGAAACCCTCAAATTATTGTCAATGAAGATTTGGTTGGTATTTTAAGATAAGATGTCCCCGACAACAACCCAGCAATAATAATGTGGACACACTCCTTCTTGGAGAGGCTGCAATGAACTGCCTTTAGTTCAGACAAATAGTCTTTTCAGTTTCTGGAGCACTCTGTGAGTATTAACTTCTTTGTGCTGAACAAGTACTAAAATCTAACCAAGAAATAAATGGTGCTGCTCAGCCACAGGCTGTTTCACCCAGAAGCAGGCTGCTGAGGCTGCATTGTGAGCTATTCCCTTTCACCATGCAGACTAGATGCAGACAGTCCTCCTCTCCTATACACACAGATATTGCATGTTTTCTGATGGTAGTGTTTGTTTACCCCTCGTGACTGCGTTGGTTTATTCACCGTGTGGTGCTCTGTGGGACAAGGCGGCATCCGCACGCTGTAGACAAGGGCTGTCTTTCCCACCCGTTCCTCCCACACACAGAAAATGCTCCCAGCTGGTGGAGCAGGGATGTGCTCTGCTGCCTGTGCTCTGTGCTGGTGAATCCATGGCTCGGATGCCCCCCTAAGACGCCACATCTCACTTCTCATCACAGTGTGCTGCAGAGTTATACCTGCATTAGAGGACAGAGATCCCTGTCCCCAGCCCTGCCAAGTCCTGCTGTTGCTGGCTGGCTTTCTGCATGTGTGACTGCAACCTACTTCTCTGCAGTCCTTGATGTCAGCAAGGGCTGCAGGCAAACTCTCCTATACAGCTCTTCTGCTAATGAGCTTGTCTGCTAATTAAATAGAAAGGCATATTTGGCAGTGTCTTTGATATTTATTCTCAGTATGGCCCTTTCAACTTGTTTAGGATTTCAGGGTGGTCTTGAGGGAAGAGATATGGTAAGCAATTGCTGAGTTTGTATTGTTTTATCAACATTGAAATAAAGTTTGTAAAATACTGTTTTGTTCCTTCTAAACTAGATAATGCAATGTAATTAAAAAAAAAATTAAAAGGGGTAAAAAAAGAAAAAAGTAAAGCTTAACTGAGACCAAACCTATGATGCAGAAGCATTAAAAAAAAATAAGCCATGTGGGAATAGCCTTTTTAAAATGTTTTTGTATATGCTACATGTGCTTAGTGACATCCATGATGAATGACAGTCAGAAGTTAAATAGCATTTATTACACACTTTTGACCACCTTACATGTACTTCCTAATTCTTCTTCAAGACTACTTTTGACCATTTCAGCCTTTTTGAACGGCTTTGGGCAGATGGCATTTTCTTACAAGGGGAAAGAAGGCCAAACAAACAAACAGCACAGTCTGGGATAGAAAGGTTGACTTTTTACCCAGCAAATGAAGAGTGTCCCACCTAGATGTACATTTGCCAAGTGTAGAACACATTTTTTTGCTGAGGCAGGAAGTAGGTTTAAAGCTGAGATCCTCTTATCTGGTAGGGTGAGAGGCAGATGGCTGGACCCCCAGGTGATTTGTATCTGCTCGCTCACTGCTCCCTATCAAGCATCAGTGCTCTGCAGTGTGCAGAGACAGAGATTTCCATACCCCCAAGGAGAAACGTGCTGTTTGCCTCCTAGCCGTGTGACTTACAGAGGTACCAGAAGTATAGCATTAATGTGCCTTAAAAAACCCCAGACTAGGTCATTTTGAGGTTTAGAATTTTGAATTAGGTACAGATTTTTCCTTTCTTCCCCTCTTTATCCATCTCTGTAGACAGAGGTGAGGTAGCTAAAACCCTAATTTTGTATATTTGCAAAAATATGTAGATATTGGCACAAAGCCATAAGACAGTTTAAATTTGTGAAATGCTACAAGCATTCAGTAATGCTTCTGTTCTTGGCTCTTTTCTGGAGGTTTGTCCACGATTGTTGCTAAAGATGGGATGGCACGGTAGGTGAACTTCTGGTCATAATAGCCAGTATCTCCATGCCAGTGTTCTGATGGTATATATAGAGGTTTGGACACGTCTCTTTGTCTGCTGCTCAGCTAAAGATTTACTGGTGGAGTTCTGTATGCAAGTTGAATGAAAAAAATACAATGTTACTTACTCGGGCTCTTTGCTGGAAACAGGCAACAAAATGGTAAAGGGAAATTTGAGGTAACCCTCAACCACTGTGGTAACGCTGATTTCCATGGACATTCCACGAAGCCTAATGACTCTGGCTCCCCACAGTTAACTCCATGATGCTAATTTCAAGACTAAGATTTAACAGGCTGCAGGTCTAGCAGTATCCAGTAACACCTGAGAGAGTAGGCCCATTTGTAACCTTTTGTCAGTCCTGTTAAATGTTGCTGAGTGTGTGACAACCATCAGGCTCGATGGTGCATTTGCAGAGGTCAGGTGGAAGCAAGTGCTGCTTACCTCTGTGTCTTCCCTGTGAAAATGTTTCAAATTCGGAAATTGGTATTAGGAATAAATTGCATTGAAATTATGAAAATCTGGAGATACTAAAATTTGTGAAAAGTGTTAAGGGTGTGTATATGTTGCATAGGATGAGCTTTCTATTTCTCGGTAGTTCATCAATACTCAGTGTGTATGAGGATTGATGTAGACTTTGCAAAGTAAAATGGAAATGTGGCTAAATAGTTTTTCTTTGTACAGCTATGCAGAAGAGGAATGTGAGTTAATTATCTGAGACTCATTTTCTACCTGTACATGGGAAAACTGGATTCACAGGGAAGGCACTGTTTCTATAGTTATTTTCATTCTGATCCCTTCAGTGATCATGGCTTGGTGCTGACCACTAAAAGTATTGTCCAGTTTTTTCAAAACTCAGAAAAAAAACTTTTTCTACAGAGGGACATTAAGAGGTTCACTATTAGTTGCTTGCTCTGTATTCTTAATGGAAATATTAGCGAGTTGGAGGTTTTATTATTTTGCTTAATAGTAAAGGTTAATGCTGAAGGGAATGTCTAGATGTATTTGATAATTTTTCCTTTCTTACAAATAAAGAGTTTTATTTTCTCCAGGGGTTGGCTCTTATGGTTTTGCTTCATTTGCATTTGTGGAGGCTTAAGGGAGGTGTCATGACTTTCAGAACTGCTGAATATTCAAGGAGTCCTGATGGCACTGTAAGGTTCAGGATGCTTTTGAAGGGCAGGATGGGCCACAGGCCTGTACTTTTTGCTTACAAGAACAGGCAGCAACGATCTTTTTTTCAAATGGATCCTGCAACTTCTGTTGATGCAAAATCCCCAGGAACCACTGGCATCAGGTAGAATCAGCCCATCTGGTGCTGCCATCCCAACCCACTCCACCCCTCGCTGGGCTCAGCTGGGTTGCACTGAGCTTTGCCCCCAGGCCAGGACAAGCTCCCTTCGGTCTGCAAGAAGTGGTACTTGGAAAGTTCATTTCTATCAGTGGTTTGAATTCATTAACCTGGGTCTCTGATGAGTGGTGATAAAATACGTCACAAAGTCTTTCATAACATTCATAAGAGTGTTGTTTTTCT
Organism: Chaetops frenatus; assembly: GCA_013400775.1. NCBI lineage: Eukaryota > Metazoa > Chordata > Aves > Passeriformes > Picathartidae > Chaetops > Chaetops frenatus. The sequence continues at coordinate 5,124 of VZTR01033277.1, read as the reverse complement.
AGAGTCTCTGGAAATGTGAAGAGACATGGTGTTACCAAGCTTTCCTGATCAGATATTCAAAATTATGAAGTAGGGAAGCTTGCAACATGTCCCGAGGGACCAAAGAGTTCTCTTATTCCTGAAAAATTCATTTAATATCTTGATTTCAGAAGCTAGAGCACTGAAAAAAATACCCAATGTGATTTTTATCACAGCATTGTGATAAAAAATTATAGGGGTTAGCAACACTGGCACACAGGAAAATTTTTCTTTAAAGATATAAATATATATTGCATTAGCTGGCAAGTAATCTTCTAGTGATTCTTAGGTTGTCTTCAGAAAAGTGTATGTCTTTGTCAACGGCCTCTTAAAACAAGAGACGACTTGGAGGATGAAGAAATAAAGAGTTTATAAACTTTGATGTTACTGTTCACTCATTGTCGGGTATGTCAATGTAAAAAAGGGCACGTTCCCTCTGAGCAGACAGTGTGTGAAACTAATAGTGCGCCTTCGTACTCCAGGCCTGTTCTTTTGCAAGTCAATCATTGAATTTAAGTCATGTTTTAAACAGCTTCATCCATATACTCAGAGTCTGAAAAACAAGGTCAGTGAAGAGTCCATCCTGTAGCTAGTTATTAAAGCAGACGGTTGAAAAATGCAAGCAGACATCTGCATCTGCTTTGCATATTTAAATGAAAAATAAAACAAGGAAAAGCATCTTAAGTTCTGGGGGTCTTGCAGTGAGCCTGTACGTCTGAGTAGAAACTCTTAAAATACCTTTAAAAATTCAGGAGTGCTGGGGCAGCATGAGAGGGACATTGGGAACACTGTAACTCATTAAATTGGTTTTTGCTACTCATATAAAATATTAAACCAGCAACGTTGCAGCTAGATTCTTGAAATTTTTACAAGAAATTTGTCATCTGCAGTCAGACTGTCACTGGGAAAAGAAGTGTCATCTGCACGTTACTCTTCAAACAACAAAAAAAAAGTTTTCAGATCTTGTATCTTAAGCGATGACACCACTAAAACAGTGCTGGGACTTGGTGCAGTAAATTTGTCTGGTGAATGAGTTTGCAGCAGCCCTGTGCCCACAGCAGTGAGGTACTCCTGTAGTGCAAGCTGACAAGGAACAGTATTTTTGCCCTGCTACATGGTAGGCATTGGAGTGCAGAAATAGGAGATGCCTCATCACAGCTCAGTGTATAGAGGTTTACCAGTACTTGCTTTGTGATTTTGTGCAGAACCTTTAGGGCTCTGTCAGCACAAGGCTCTGCCAGAGTCAAAAAAACTGCTTTTCAGAGTCTTGTAATACACTCACTCCCATGCTCTATGGTAGGCACTGTTGTTTTTAAGGTGTAGGCACCTTAAATATGAAGCTTATACAAAGCCATGATTGTTGGTCCTATGGAATATTTCAGGAAATTAACTCATTGACTTGAGTATTTCTGTAGACAAGTTGAAAAGGAGTATAAAATCCATAACCATAGGTATTTCCTGGTAATGTTCAGAAATGAATCCGATAGATTTATGGATGTTAGGGATATTAAGATTTTGCATGTGTTTTGAACAAGATGTAGTCTCCAGGTAAAGTAGATACATTATTCTGATGCTAAATAATATTTCTGTTTTACAGGAAGACCAAATATTTGACAATTATTTGTCATTGAAAAAAGCTTACCTCTCCAGTTCATGTAGAAACCATTTTTTCAACCTACCATTGTAGTATATGAACATTTTTTTAAAAAAGTCAATTAGTGGGAATTAATTTCCTACTGGAATTCACAGTGGTTAGAAGGTATTATTCAACCCAGTCTCACACAGCTAATTTTCAGTGCTCTGAAACTCCTCCCTTAGAGAAGTAGCAATACTGTAATTTTTAAGGTTTGAAAGGAGCAGGGGAAGCTATAGCCCTTGACTGCAGACTACAGAAGGAAGTTCCCATTGCTCATAATAGCCTGTAAGATTCCTGAGAGTGGCAGAAACCCGCAGGAACCTGGCACATGGCGTGAGGACCCCTTAGAGCAGCCCGTGGTTATGAAAGCCTGGCTCAGGGATGTGCTGGGCAGAGGTGTGTGAAAACAGTGTCACAGCCTAGGGCTGGCCATACCATTCCTGGAAATCGGTAGGAGACAAAGAGGCATTGTTCACAGCCTCCCTCCCTTCTTTATTTCCCATACAGTGGTGTTTTGTGAAGCAATAGTTAAGGACACAACTTGGCACCTCTGTGCCAGCATCAGACAGTTCTCTTTCTGAAAACAATCTGGTTGCAGCTCAGCTGCAGAGATCTGTGTCCAGTTTACCCTCAGAGTCTCAGGGTTTGAAGAGAAAATCTCTATGACCTGTACAAAAAAGATGCTTTGTAGTTCAAAATCAGAAGTAGTCCCTCATTGTGAAACAAGAATGGATAAGGAAATATTTCTTAGCTTTGTTTTCTTTTTCAACTATCTTTAATTTTAGAACACATTTTTTATTTTTGTTACTCATTGCACATAAGTCGTACTAAACTGCCAGACTGAATTTGGAAACTAATTACGGTAGACTTGAGCATTTTTGCTTGGCTTATGGAGTACAACACCTGCACTCCACAGGACTAAATTCTTTGCTGATAGGTCTGGAGCCGTCTTCTGTCGGGGTAAATAGAGACTCCAGACATGACTGGCTGGAAATGGTGGAAAGATGTATCCCACATCAGGCAGTTGTTTGTACTGGCTGTATCCTTATCAGAGAATTCCACAAGTTACTTGAGAGAAGGAACTTTAGTTTTATTTGTTCAGTTACGTCTTGTAGTTTACAGTAAAAAAAAAAATCACAAAAATTTTGTCTGAAAGTAACAAAAGAAACAAACAACTTGTGTGTCCAGGTGTCGCATGGCTGGCTGGAAAGGAATTAGTGGTACTTGCAACTTCTGCTGTCAGGATTGAGGTGAGAAGCGGGTTTTTGTGTGAAGTAACAGTGCATTGTGTGTCAAAGTTCTGTGCTCTTACCTTCTCAGCTAAATTTTAAAAATAACAGGAACAGGGGAGGTGAAATATCCTGTGCTCTTACTTGAAATGCCTTTGCTGCTTTCATTATTTCCTGTAGTAATGCACAGGATATCCAGCTGATTAGTCACAGCAGGCTATGTGATCCTCACATCCACAGGAACCTTCTAGGATGTAATCTCTTCCTGAATCTGCAGAATAAACCTTTACAATTTACCAGCAACGCATATGCAGGTTTTGGAGAAACTGAGTACAGGTTTTCAGGGGATGAGGATCTTGTTGGTTGGGATGGAGTCTCGCTGTTATTTTGCCAAACAGGCTTTTTCAGGTCTCTTATCTTTTCAGGTCTCTTATTTTCCCTGTGTCTTATTTTCTTGTATTTCCACTTCTTTATGTCACTATGTGCTTATTCTCCAGGACATAGATAGGTAAGACTCATTATGTACAACTAGGTTTTAATTAAAGTGCCTTGACCTCTGCATGAATGCTCTTATTCTGAAGGAGCCTTACCACAGCTTAACTCTGCATGCTTTGGAAGATTAGTATGTTTTAAGAATCACCTTTGAATTTACATCTTGCTTGAATTGTCTTGACTTTTCTCAATATCTCAGTACTAACTCTTAATATTTTCTGCAGTTCAACCAAATCCTTTCTTCCTCTAAAGCTTTCATATTTCAAGCCTTCTCCTTCCCCCTTTGTAATTGCAACTGTCTTTCTCTCTACATCATGATTGAAGTGGTGCCTTCTCATTCTTCTCTTTTTTACTTAATTTCTGACTCTTTACCTCTTGATTATTCACCCTTGTCTTCTAGTATGTGATAACCTCTTAGAAGGTCTGATCTTCAGGCTCTTTGAGCCATTGTAGAATCAGCCTTTGAGGAAAACCTGAATCCCTTGAGTTTAGGAGATTCCTGAGAAGAAAAGAATTTATTTGCTGATCCCCACATTATATTAATAAATATACTTTCTTTGAAAATAGTAAGCCCAGTAGAAATGAAGCATTACTTATGCAAACGTGAATAAGATGTGGATGGGGTTCAGCATTTCAGTTGGAGTTCCAGTTGCAGCTTGTTCTTAATTTTTCCCAACACCAGCAACTACCAAGAATTTACTGTTACATTGAAGGAAAATACTTGTGTTCATTTTCTGTATCATTGAAAATAATTTGATAATTAACCTGCTAATACAAAAATAATCATCACTAGCAGAACTGTTTTGGTAGTTAAATGGTTTTTAATGATGCCTATTCTTGCAGCAACAGAAAATGTTAGCTATGGTGTGTGCTTGGAAATGAGTGTCAGAGGAAGCAGTCATCTGTAGATCTGACTATATAATTAGATGCAAAGCTTGCGTCTTTTTCAGCTTTTGTTTAGGTTATGAACTTTATGTACAAAATAGGCAGAAATATCCACCAGCATATCCTCATTCTAAAAGAATGGGTGCTTTGTTGTTCTTCATCTTAACGAAAATTGGGCGCTCTCCTGTTGCCATCAGTATGAGTGTGAGCCTCACAGCAAGACACCAATACTTGCTCTTGTGAGGTCAGTGGAAAAACTCTCACTGACTTAGTTCCAGTTTCTTGGCAGACTGTTCTGAACATATAGATTTATCTGGGGATGAAACATCAGGGGTGCCCTTCATTACTCCCTGTCTGTGCTCTCAGACCTCTGAACTGGCAGACAGAACTGCCTCTGATGCAGATCCATCTCTTCTTGCTCACATCTGGATCAAAGCTGCTTTCTCCTCTGCTCTGAAAGCTGGAATTCAGAAGTACCAGTGCACACATCAGTTGTGTGTATCTAAGAGCAGTATTTCCTGGTTTGGAAACCCTGTAGTAGTTACAGCATTTTTATATTAACTCTAGTACATACATAGCTTGCAGTTTCTTCTGTTGATTTTAATGATGGAAAAAGGTGAAATCAGGGATGGAAGTAACCCTTCAATTGAAAGCAATTTCTCAAAAAAGGAAAGAGAAATGGAGGATGTGAAAAATTGGAAGAGTCCAATGAACTTTGATGTCCCAGGTTCAGCTTGCAAGTGGATCCCAGAAACCGTCCAGCTGGAAACCCTAGTGACAGGGGTTGTTTCAGTACATTAACAAGGAGTGTATCCAAGATACAGTTCCTCAGGTCTGGCAAGAAAAAAAAATAACAAGCACACC